>CM047430.1:73980005-74200005 GCA_026168455.1 Theocolax elegans | reverse complement strand
GAGCTCTAACCATCGATCTGTCATTTTTATTATTTTTACGTTCATTTATTCCGATTCTTATCTTTCTTTTGACGCTGGACTATTTTTAATATTGATTTGGTATACGTACGTTACGTTATTTTTCCCTAATCCTTTTATCCTATTGTTCCCTTAATTCCCCTTAATTGAGGAGATTGTTGTAAAATTATATTTTTCAACAATTTAATGATAATAAATAGTATTCGTCTAGGCTGAAGTAGTCGGTGAATTTGGCCAGCAAAACGTTCCACGTATAACGTAAAACATAACTTTTCTTCTTTATTTCAATTAAAATAGCCCATTTGGTTCTCAAGAAATTGATAAATAATCTGTTTAATTTTTCCAATCAATAATTGAGGGTGAAAGACAAGTATTAATATCATTAATTTTCATTATAGCTTTCAGGTTTTTCACAAATAAAAATATTTTGTGTGTTTTTATAAAAGTAAATAACTACTAATACTACGTTAAAAAATTATTAAATACAATAATGAAGTAATCAATATTTTGTGATACTAAACTCTTAATACTTTACTAAATTTAGCACCTATGATATTAACAATTAATTTTTTAGAATATTTTCCATATACAAAAATCAGAAAAACCCTAATAAAAGCTTATAAAAATAAAAATTTTGATTAGATATTTCAATAACACGAGTAATAAAAACTACTAAATTTTATAATTTACTTATAAAATTTGTACATGTATGAGATTATTTTCATCGAGGGATCCTCTCCTACACACTACATGTACATTTTCTATGTTTTTCCATCGTCGCGTCAAACTTTTATTGTCGTTGTTTTTATTTAATTATTGTGAGAGAAATCGACTCATTACGGCAACTGTGCAATTAATTTATTACACGAGCGTTAATAGTGTACGCGTGTGTTTAAATATATATATATATTGATGTGTGTGTCCGAGATTAGTTAAATTTCGTAAAGGCCTTTCTTTAACCTTACAATTAAGAGGAAGAAAAAAACAAGAAAAGAAAGGCGTAACGTTGAAAAAAAATATACATAACCCAGATCGTGTCATAATATATGTATATATGTATATAAAAAAGATTACAAAAGTAGCTGGATAACCTCATTTCGTAGGATTATTATCCACTTTAAATTTAATGTATAAATTCTCATACGGTTCTTTCTTTTTTTTTGTTCATTATTGCAATCGCGCGGTGCGCCATTTACTTTTCAACTATAAAAATTTTGAAAAGAAACAATAACAACGTTTCTAGGCATACCATAATACATCATCGGTAATTGGTATATAATGTGAGTGACAATTTGGTTGATTATTAAATTCATTCTCAATTTCACATCGTTAATAATTTTAACGTTTTAATTTGCTACTGCACTTCCGCCTGGGACACTGAGGGATAATTACCTTTCAATCGATCGATCATTTGAGATCGGTGGTATCGATATACCCGATTGTTTACACTATAGATTAACCCTGATTGATCGATAAAATATATATCAACGTTATCGTCACGCGTTAGTACAACAATCAATACAAAGAAAGTGATCCAAAACTACGTAACCTTAAAAATACTGCATATTCCCACGAGTATCCGCAATTCTATTTGACTAGAGAAAATTATACAACTTGAATTTTTTTCTTTTTGTCATTTCTTACGTACTTACTTACTGAGTAGCAAAAAAAACAAAAAAAGAGAAAATATAATAACCGTAAGAGTTAAGTATTGTCTACGGTGTAGGTATCAGATGTAGACCGGTATATATATACATACACGCTCAGTATAAAATGCGTTTCAAAATATTTGTCGTCTTACATAATGAGCGCATACTGTGTACAATCTCCTTAATCTTTTGAAAAGAAAAAAAAATTCGCGATAGTATTAAGAAGTGAATGCTAATCAGTTGAAATAACCAGTCTTAATGTAGGCTATATTTATCGAGTCTAGTAGAAATCAAAGCATACATGGTTTTTCTTTAGCCATTTGACCATAAGCTGGACAATAAAGTGTCCTAAATGGCTTTACCTAACCACGAGTAACTTTAACTTACCTTATACTAGGGAAATCAAAGATTAATCAAGCGTTTTTTGGGAATAAATCTGCAATCAATGGAATGTCGGACTCAAAAAATGGTTATTTTTTACTTTTTTATATAAACAAATAAAATTTTTAAAAAACGCATGTTCTAAATGATATATGTAAATTATTCCAGATTTTTAAATCGATAATTTAATTACTATGTTTGCGTTGAAAGTTTGTCTTTTTTGACTAATTATTACCGACCAAAAATTGTTTACTCAATTATTATTTAAAAAATGATTTTATATTTAAAAACCAAAACGTCGAATCCTTTCTTATGTTTTAAGCTATCTGGATGAACTTTGTTCAGGATTTTAATTCAATTTTTTTTAGATATAAATTTTGGGTTGAAAGGTGCAGATTCCTGTAATTTGCGTTTGACATCCCGTTAATGGCTAAAAAATAATTTCACCTAACCTCAAAATCGTCAAATCGATGGCTCTAATCCAAAAGGTCTTATCTCGCGAAACAAAATAGAAAGGTCTTATCTCAAATGAAAATTTTGAATTTTACAATTAGTAGTCAAAATTTTAACTATGTCAGACTAAAAAAATGTTTGTTATTTGTAAATACTTAATATTTAGTTTAAATTCATTTTTATAATAAATAATACTTCATATATTGTAATTTATACAATTTTATACAATTTATATAATTAATATAATTATGCGAAAATTATTACGAGTCTGACGAATAAAATATTTCTATTCAAAATTTGTTATTTTTTGTTAAACTGTATTGTTAGTATCCTAAAACTATTTATTGTTAAAATTGATATTACAATTTAATGTTTACAAACATACATTTCTATGATTAAAAATAGTGTTTAAAGATACTGTATATAACATAACACTTGTTATAAATAAATTATATATTCAAAAAAATTGTAGTACTTTTTATTTTAATAAACATTTTTGGTAATTTCTAAATCAATGTTATTAGTCCGACATAATTAATGTTTTCACTACTAATCGTGAATTAAAAATTTTCGTTTGAGATAAGACCTTTCTAATTTGTTTCGCGAGATAAGACCCTTCTATTTTGTTTTGCGAGATAAGACCTTTTAGATTGGAGCCATCGAAATAAGGTTTCATTAAAATAACGTAATTTAATGATTATACGTTTCTAAGTACCTAATATATTTACTCTTGAATTACTATTTTTTGCAAATTAACATCGCGCTCAAATGTATACTATTCACGTTTAAAATAATTATATCCTTTATAATTAAATTCGAATAATAGTTTGTGCGTTAAAAAAATTCTTTTATGTATAATTTGTAAATCATATTAATTTTGACCTACCGTTTCGTCAGTAATATCGTAGAAAGTTTAGAAAGAATCTTGTGCAACGCAAGGAAATATTTGCGTCATTTATTTAAAAAATAAAAAAAGAAAAACAAAAAAATATTGAAGAAAGTATACGAGCAAACGTGGTTGTTCGATTTACACATATATTACAATGCATATAACCGAGTCAATGGCACAATAACACAAGAACAATTATTTCCCACTGTCAATATTTACCTCCACTAAATTAATAGTTTCCTGCGTTGACAATTATTCAATAATCACGGCGATTCGGCAATATCGAATCCCACGTAATTTTTAACTAGAAAAAAAAATCGTTTTCTACAATCAGATTAAATCTATGTAGGTAAGCCAAAAACAATGTACATACGTATGTATGAGATAAAAGTCAAACATCTCATATAGACTGGTATACATGTACGTATCCTTCTTTCACGCATTAAGTAAGCCGATTATTGTTCCAATGTACCATAACGATCAGATTAGATATCTATGCCGAACATTGCTGATTACATTATCTTCTTCCGCTTGAGGAAGAAAAAAAGTGAAAGGATACCGAACGGTCCTTTTTTTGAATGAATACGTCCTCTTGAAAAAAAGTTGTTTGACGTTACAAAAAATAGATCGGTTAGATCATTGGCTTAGATTCGAAAAAAGATATTTCTACATCCGCTTAAGTATATCGCCCGAAGGGTGATCGGGTACGTTATTTTCTCGTTTTTACGAAAATATCGGTAGAATCGTAAATTTTAAAGTAAAACTTAAAGTAAGAAAAGTTTTATACTTATTAAAAACCTAAAAAAAACTTATATTTAAATATAAAAATAGTATAACATTAAAATTACTATTAAAAAAATCATAAAACTTGTATTTTATTTTTCGAATTGTTAGGTGTTGTTACGTATGTAACCTGATGAGTGTGGGATGTTGGAGTCGCGTTGGCTGCCGACCGAAGTTGGCAAGCACGATTAGGAGGATTGGAAGTATAATACGTTAAGTCCCTTGTGATAAGTTGATTTATTTGTATGTCCTGAAGAAAGGCCAGTGTGTATCGTGTGCGTGTCTGATGTCCGGTCGTGTGATTACGATCTATTGTACTCAGCCGTTCGGAGCGGTCGACTCTCGTGATCGGTAACGGATTCTCGTGCGACCGGACGGATCGGGAACTGATTTGATTCTCTTGCGACCGGACAGGTCGGGAACTGATTTGATTCTCTTGCGACCGGACAGGTCGGGAACTGATTTGATTCTGCCACGAATTCGGCGGATCGGCTGCTCGAGGAGCGTTCCGCCTGTGGTGGGAGGCTCCTGGAGTCAGCGTTTCCTTGCTGCGTGGATTCGGGGTTTTTCCGTAGATACTCCGTGGGCAGTGCCAAAATTGCTATGGTTGCAATACTGGCCTGGCAACAAGTATCTATAGCTTATTGGACGAATCGCGTGCGAGTAGCTTTCCGCGAAGGCTGCGCGGTCAGCGCGAGTCGCGCGACGTTAGCGATGTTCGCTGTCGATCGGACCGGATGCAATATGACGCTCAACTATGTATTGCGCCATCGCGAATGGTTTAGCTGCGACAATTGAAGTATTGCGCGGTACACGTAGATCCAACATGATCTTGGATCGTACGTTACAGTGTACGTAATAAAAAAACGCCTTATTAATTAAAAATAAAATAAATACGATTACGTACAACGAGTTTAATAAACATTTTTGGTAATTTCTAAATCAATGTTATTAGTCCGACATAATTAATGTTTTCACTACTAATCGTGAATTAAAAATTTTCGTTTGAGATAAGACCTTTCTAATTTGTTTCGCGAGATAAGACCCTTCTATTTTGTTTTGCGAGATAAGACCTTTTAGATTGGAGCCATCGAAATAAGGTTTCATTAAATAACGTAATTTAATGATTATACGTTTCTAAGTACCTAATATATTACTCTTGAATTACTATTTTTTGCAAATTAACATCGCGCTCAAATGTATACTATTCACGTTTAAAATAATTATATCCTTATAATTAAATTCGAATAATAGTTTGTGCGTTAAAAAAATTCTTTTATGTAATTTGTAAATCATATTAATTTTGACCTACCGTTTCGTCAGTAATATCGTAGAAAGTTTAGAAAGAATCTTGTGCAACGCAAGGAAATATTTGCGTCATTTATTTAAAAAATAAAAAAAGAAAAACAAAAAAATATTGAAGAAAGTATACGAGCAAACGTGGTTGTTCGATTTACACATATATTACAATGCATATAACCGAGTCAATGGCACAATAACACAAGAACAATTATTTCCCACTGTCAATATTTACCTCCACTAAATTAATAGTTTCCTGCGTTGACAATTATTCAATAATCACGGCGATTCGGCAATATCGAATCCCACGTAATTTTTAACTAGAAAAAAAAATCGTTTTCTACAATCAGATTAAATCTATGTAGGTAAGCCAAAAACAATGTACATACGTATGTATGAGATAAAAGTCAAACATCTCATATAGACTGGTATACATGTACGTATCCTTCTTTCACGCATTAAGTAAGCCGATTATTGTTCCAATGTACCATAACGATCAGATTAGATATCTATGCCGAACATTGCTGATTACATTATCTTCTTCCGCTTGAGGAAGAAAAAAAGTGAAAGGATACCGAACGGTCCTTTTTTTGAATGAATACGTCCTCTTGAAAAAAAGTTGTTTGACGTTACAAAAAATAGATCGGTTAGATCATTGGCTTAGATTCGAAAAAAGATATTTCTACATCCGCTTAAGTATATCGCCCGAAGGGTGATCGGGTACGTTATTTTCTCGTTTTTACGAAAATATCGGTAGAATCGTAAATTTTAAAGTAAAACTTAAAGTAAGAAAAGTTTTATACTTATTAAAAACCTAAAAAAAACTTATATTTAAATATAAAAATAGTATAACATTAAAATTACTATTAAAAAAATCATAAAACTTGTATTTTATTTTTCGAATTGTTAGGTGTTGTTACGTATGTAACCTGATGAGTGTGGGATGTTGGAGTCGCGTTGGCTGCCGACCGAAGTTGGCAAGCACGATTAGGAGGATTGGAAGTATAATACGTTAAGTCCCTTGTGATAAGTTGATTTATTTGTATGTCCTGAAGAAAGGCCAGTGTGTATCGTGTGCGTGTCTGATGTCCGGTCGTGTGATTACGATCTATTGTACTCAGCCGTTCGGAGCGGTCGACTCTCGTGATCGGTAACGGATTCTCGTGCGACCGGACGGATCGGGAACTGATTTGATTCTCTTGCGACCGGACAGGTCGGGAACTGATTTGATTCTCTTGCGACCGGACAGGTCGGGAACTGATTTGATTCTGCCACGAATTCGGCGGATCGGCTGCTCGAGGAGCGTTCCGCCTGTGGTGGGAGGCTCCTGGAGTCAGCGTTTCCTTGCTGCGTGGATTCGGGGTTTTTCCGTAGATACTCCGTGGGCAGTGCCAAAATTGCTATGGTTGCAATACTGGCCTGGCAACAAGTATCTATAGCTTATTGGACGAATCGCGTGCGAGTAGCTTTCCGCGAAGGCTGCGCGGTCAGCGCGAGTCAGCGCGACGTTAGCGATGTTCGCTGTCGATCGGACCGGATGCAATATGACGCTCAACTATGTATTGCGCCATCGCGAATGGTTTAGCTGCGACAATTGAAGTATTGCGCGGTACACGTAGATCCAACATGATCTTGGATCGTACGTTACAGTGTACGTAATAAAAAAACGCCTTATTAATTAAAAATAAAATAAATACGATTACGTACAACGAGTTTAATAAATCAGCTATTCTTAACGATCCCTTTTTTAACTCATTTTTATAGTATTTATTGATAAAAATTTTGAAATTTTTTTCAAAATTTTCTCGCAAATATTTATTGACCGAGTTTGTCATAAACACTGTCAAACTGGACGCGCAGTTTTTTCGTTCGCTCTCTTAAACATCGGGTATTATTAGTAAACACATATTTATCGACACGAGTGGTAAGCACGCCGGCAATTATTTCACGGTTATTAAGTTAAATATTGAGCGATTCATAAAATCGTGTGAAAAATCTTGAGGTGCGAGAGAAAGAGAGATAGATAGAGACAGGGAGAGTGTGTGTGTGTGTGTGTGTGTGTGTGTGTGTGTGTGTGTGTGTGTGTGTGTTAGTGCGAACATTATGAAATGAACGATTTTAGTTTACTTCATCCGCACCATACCGCACTTAGTACTTATTCGTTTCTACATTTATTCCAATTAAATTTTACATATCACACGCGTATGCTAATCCAAAGATTATTCTATTAAAAAAAGCAAACGTTCATGACAGATTAGATTACAAAATCGCTATATATGTTGAAAAAAATTATAAAAATAAATACTTATTTATCTATTTATATAAAAAATATTATAATGGTAAAATGTATATTCTTTAGTTACATCTTTCTTAGAATATTTACATATTTCTATACATAATTGTATATACATGTCAATTATGTACTGCATTCTACGATTTATTTACACACTGAGAGAAAGGAATATTTTAGTCAATTGACGTTTCTTAACAGTTAAGATCTGATGACTTAAATAGGAGCAAATTAATATTTCTTTGCAGTTAAGTATTATTTGAGGCAATTCTTAACAGTTAAACTTTCATTCATTTCTATTTTGAATTCAAAATTACAAAAGTCAAGTATTAACTGTTAATGCCTGAGATGTAATTATTAATACACATTATTTCGTTACTTAATAATATTTATTTAATCTGATATAATTTTATTTATGTACAATTTTCTTTTGTACAATAATATTTATGTATGTACATAATATGCACATTGAGTTAACGGGGTGTCATAGTCAATATTTATCCTCCCTACCTTATCGGCATTCGCCGATTATTAGTAATAAATTTGTAAATAAAACAGTATGTGAAAAAGTAAGAGAAGAGCCGCCTTCATTTATTGATAGTATAACTGTGTGCCGAAATTCAGATTGATGAAACCCCCTTAATATTAAATATTATCGTAACGTTTTATATACAAGATTGCATTCATTAACTGTTAAGAATTATTTCTTTACAAAAACGCAGTTCTAAGATTATCTAAAATCTTAATAGTTATAAGAACTTCGTGTTAATATCAAAAAAATATATGTTTTGTTACAAGTCAATGTAAATTTTTAGCAAATGCACAATTTCTTTCTCACAAATATTCCTTTCTCTCAGTGCTCTCATGCATGAAAGAATGTGGTGTACAATATATTTTGATAAATTAAACCTTATATATTTCATTAGGTATACTTTCTCTTTAGTTTCCTCGAGTCTATATGAATTTTATTACTTTTTATATACATTTATTGTTTAATGTCGCTTCAAGTTTTAATTCATTTCCATGTTAATTTTAATTTTTTTAAGGAAAGCAAATTACACGAATCTGCATCTTTCAACCCAAAATTTATATCTAAAATATTGAATTAAAATTTCTGAACAAAATTCATACTGACAGATTATAACATAAAGAAGTTTGGTTGGTAATAATTAGTCAAAAAGTCATAAACTTTCAACCCAAAACATATCGTAATCAAATTAATATGGACTTAAAAATTTGGAAAAATTAGAGTATATTATTTAAAAAATATGCCTAAGGGCTTGACGTTCAGGGTTTTTTAAAAAAATGTATGCTTTTGTTTATAAAAAGAAATAAAAAATGACCATTTTCTGAGTCCAACATCCCCTTGACTTTCGATGGATCTTCTCCAACCTTTAGACTGTTACTTCTTTTCATACAATTTTTAATATAGTACAATTTATTATGGGCATTTTATATTGTTAGAGGGAGCATTATAATAGTGGGCTGTATATTTGCGGTCAGTTGCAGGTGGAGAGACATTGTTAAATTTGAGAAGGTACAAAAAGCAAGTTTCTCGCTTATAGGTATCTTTTAAAACTATTGCTCCTACTGAAAATTGTATACAGTACTTATTTGTGGGTCTTATAGATATCTACAAAGGTATAATTGAGTTTTACTTTTGATTTTGTTTATTAAATTTTTAGCAAATGCACAATTTCTTTCTCACAAATATTCCTTTCTCTCAGTGCTCTCATGCATGAAAGAATGTGGTGTACAATATATTTTGATAAATTAAACCTTATATATTTCATTAGGTATACTTTCTCTTTAGTTTCCTCGAGTCTATATGAATTTTATTACTTTTTATATACATTTATTGTTTAATGTCGCTTCAAGTTTTAATTCATTTCCATGTTAATTTTAATTTTTTTAAGGAAAGCAAATTACACGAATCTGCATCTTTCAACCCAAAATTTATATCTAAAATATTGAATTAAAATTTCTGAACAAAATTCATACTGACAGATTATAACATAAAGAAGTTTGGTTGGTAATAATTAGTCAAAAAAGTCATAAACTTTCAACCCAAAACATATCGTAATCAAATTAATATGGACTTAAAAATTTGGAAAAATTAGAGTATATTATTTAAAAAATATGCCTAAGGGCTTGACGTTCAGGGTTTTTTAAAAAAATGTATGCTTTTGTTTATAAAAAGAAATAAAAAATGACCATTTTCTGAGTCCAACATCCCCTTGACTTTCGATGGATCTTCTCCAACCTTTAGACTGTTACTTCTTTTCATACAATTTTTAATATAGTACAATTTATTATGGGCATTTTATATTGTTAGAGGGAGCATTATAATAGTGGGCTGTATATTTGCGGTCAGTTGCAGGTGGAGAGACATTGTTAAATTTGAGAAGGTACAAAAAGCAAGTTTCTCGCTTATAGGTATCTTTTAAAACTATTGCTCCTACTGAAAATTGTATACAGTACTTATTTGTGGGTCTTATAGATATCTACAAAGGTATAATTGAGTTTTACTTTTGATTTTGTTTATTAAATTTTTCGCAAAACTCAAAAAACCGTCATTTCAGTAATTTCTTCAAATTCATATAATTTAATGATTTTGGCTTCTATACTTTTCATGTAGGAATTAATCGACAACTTTGTAGGCTTCGATATCAATTTTATCCCCAAATAATAAGTAGTTTTTTAAACAATTCTATTACTTATATAAAATAACGTCTCGGAAATTTTAATTTCTACAGAATGCAGGTGTCGTATTCGTACATACTTGCGTTTGAGCTTTGAAAAGTAGATTTTTTAGCAATAATTATTTATAAATGACATTGATAAACAGGCTATCTTAACAAATGCATATTTCATAATAATTCTTTCAGATCAAATGTATAAATAAATCGTTTAACTATACTATTATTTTTCTCTAAATTTTAAGATATTACTAATTTATTGTTATACAATGATCTGAAGCTGAGATAATTTTTTTTAATTTTGCGACTTTGTTTATTAATATTAGGAACCGAAATATACGAGTACATACAGATCAAGTGTTAATAAGATATCAGAAATATTTACGCTTATATTTTTGCGCGTTGTTTCTACTATGTCGATTTAAAATTTTTATCACCAAAATATAGTAATATTACAATTTTTAACATAGGGATAGTTTTCACAAGCTACCGCTAGGTGGCGACTCCTCGCTCGAGCAAACTATATGTCTGGTTTCGTAATCTTCTTCAGATGTAATATTTCAAAGGTATATATTGTTACGTGGGTGGAAAATGCTTCGAGGGCCGAGGACTATTTGGGAATCCGTGGTTAATGGTGAATATGAAAGAATCCACAGAGTTCGAGTAAAACTGAGAGTTTATTAGTACGTACGATCAAGCGAGGTTAGGATCGTCTGCCCTGTGTCGCACCTGGACTCTCCCCTCCCTTTACAGAGATTGGGTTAGTAACTGACAAAGCCTTCTCTAATTACATATGCAAAATAAAATGCATTCGTGGCGAGAGTTGAGAAAAGGTTCTCAACTCGCGCAATAATATATAAAAAATATTTTATTAAATTAACAAAATATTTCACTGCCTTGTAACAGTAATGGTCTAAATTAAGGAAATTATTTAGTAGTTTTAAAAGATCTTTATTTGATTCAATCACTTTGATTTACCTGATAGTAATAAAATATTTATTTAAATCGAGAATATTTACTAATTATATTAATAATTAAATTATTTGCTTTAATGCAATCTTTCTTAAAAACAAATTAGTATTGTGTGTGTGTGTATGTGTGTGTGTGTTTTTTTTCCGTGGGACTCTCCTACCGAAGGATGTCGATAAACATACCCACTAAAACTCCACCTCTTTTCTTACCTTTATTCCCCCGCGGGAGCCGCCGCAAGGCATTACTTCGCGGGGGGAGGCAACGGCTAGACTAGCCCACTACTGCTGCCATCGCAACTCTTCTCTCCTCTTCTCTTCTGATGAGACCCAGCCTGTCCACTACGGACGTACAGAGGGTCACTACCGCGCTCCATCCCTCCTGGGAGCCAAGCAGGCACGCCCCGATGCCCTCAGGGGTGAGGGGACCGCTCCAAGTGATTTGAAATTGGTCCCGTTCCTCCCTGAAACGAGGACACCGTAGGAGGACGTGTTCCACGTCTTCGTCCACCCCTGGACAAGCTGAGCACTCTGCGCTGCCGTAGACCCCTATACGAAATAGGTAGCTACGGAAGCATCCGTGCCCGGTCAACACCTGGGTAAGCTGGAAACTGACGAAGTCGTGTTTCCTGCTCGCCCACTCCCTGATCCGCGGGATGATGCGGTAGGTCCAGCGGCCGTCCCTGGCTGAGTCTCATCTCCGCTGCCACTCCTCTACGGTCCGCAATGACCATCGGTTGTGACAGCGGGTCTCTTCTAGACGTCGCCCACCCTCACGGTGTCTTTCAGCTCTCTCGGCTGCCAGGAGGTCGAAGGGGGCGGTCCCCGCGACCACCGAGAGCGCAATGTCAGATGCGGTTCAGTACGCCCGGGCCACCCTTAACGCAGCTATCCTGCAGGCTCTCTGGCACGGAGCACCAAAGCTCTTGTGCCTGTTCAGGGCATCAGCCCAGATAGGAGCTCCGTATAAAATTACGGAGCTCACCACCGAGGCAAGGAGGGACCTTCGCGGTTGCTGGGGTCCCCCGATGTTGGGCATGATGCCCGCCAGCGCACGGGCCACCTTTGCCGCCTTTGAGCCTGCGTTCGCGAGATGGTGTTTGAACGATAGCCGCGCGTCTAGTGTGGCCCCTAAATACTTCAACGTTTTCACCGACCGTATCCGTTCTTTACCTACCGTGAAGATGGCGGTCCTCACCTTTTTTGTGCGAGAGATGAGCACCGCCTCCGTTTTTTCCGCCGTCAGGACTAAGTCCGTGGTCTCTCAACCCAAGTGGCGAACCACTTCTATAGAGACGTCTCCGAGCTATTCGATCTCTTCGACACTCTTTGCGCGACCACCACTAGCGCCACGTCGTCCGCGAAAAGTCACCATCGAGACCCCTCCGGAAGTTGGTGGCCTAAGCAGGCCGTCATAGACCCAGCGTTCCAGGTAGTAGGGGCCCAATGACCGAACCCTGCGGCACGCCTCCCTAGATGTTGTGGGCGTGCACACCGTTCGTCGGTGTTCGTAGTGTAGAGTTACGGTCAGTCTGGTAAGTTCAATCACTTTGATTTACCTGATAGTAATAAAATATTTATTTAAATCGAGAATATTTACTAATTATATTAATAATTAAATTATTTGCTTTAATGCAATCTTTCTTAAAAACAAATTAGTATTGTGTGTGTGTATGTGTGTGTGTGTTTTTTTTCCGTGGGACTCTCCTACCGAAGGATGTCGATAAACATACCCACTAAAACTCCACCTCTTTTCTTACCTTTATTCCCCCGCGGGAGCCGCCGCAAGGCATTACTTCGCGGGGGGAGGCAACGGCTAGACTAGCCCACTACTGCTGCCATCGCAACTCTTCTCTCTCTCTTCTCTTCTGATGAGACCCAGCCTGTCCACTACGGACGTACAGAGGGTCACTACCGCGCTCCATCCCTCCTGGGAGCCAAGCAGGCACGCCCCGATGCCCTCAGGGGTGAGGGGACCGCTCCAAGTGATTTGAAATTGGTCCCGTTCCTCCCTGAAACGAGGACACCGTAGGAGGACGTGTTCCACGTCTTCGTCCACCCCTGGACAAGCTGAGCACTCTGCGCTGCCGTAGACCCCTATACGAAATAGGTAGCTACGGAAGCATCCGTGCCCGGTCAACACCTGGGTAAGCTGGAAACTGACGAAGTCGTGTTTCCTGCTCGCCCACTCCCTGATCCGCGGGATGATGCGGTAGGTCCAGCGGCCGTCCCTGGCTGAGTCTCATCTCCGCTGCCACTCCTCTACGGTCCGCAATGACCATCGGTTGTGACAGCGGGTCTCTTCTAGACGTCGCCCACCCTCACGGTGTCTTTCAGCTCTCTCGGCTGCCAGGAGGTCGAAGGGGGCGGTCCCCGCGACCACCGAGAGCGCAATGTCAGATGCGGTTCAGTACGCCCGGGCCACCCTTAACGCAGCTATCCTGCAGGCTCTCTGGCACGGAGCACCAAAGCTCTTGTGCCTGTTCAGGGCATCAGCCCAGATAGGAGCTCCGTATAAAATTACGGAGCTCACCACCGAGGCAAGGAGGGACCTTCGCGGTTGCTGGGGTCCCCCGATGTTGGGCATGATGCCCGCCAGCGCACGGGCCACCTTTGCCGCCTTTGAGCCTGCGTTCGCGAGATGGTGTTTGAACGATAGCCGCGCGTCTAGTGTGGCCCCTAAATACTTCAACGTTTTCACCGACCGTATCCGTTCTTTACCTACCGTGAAGATGGCGGTCCTCACCTTTTTTGTGCGAGAGATGAGCACCGCCTCCGTTTTTTCCGCCGTCAGACTAAGTCCGTGGTCTCTCAACCAAGTGGCGACCACTTCTATAGAGACGTCTCCGAGATATTCGATCTCTTCGACACTCTTTGCGACCACCACTAGCGCCACGTCGTCCGCGAAAGTCACCATCGAGACACCCTCCGGAAGTTGCTGCCTAAGCAGGCCGTCATAGACAGCGTTCCAGAGTAGGGGCCCAATGACCGAACCCTGCGGCACGCCTCCCATGATGTTGTGGGAGTGCACACCGTCGTCGGTGTCGTAGTGTAGAGTACGGTCAGTCTGGTAACTCGAGGTGACCTCCCTGAGATAGAGTGGCACTTGGAAGTGCTGCAGGGACAGCATGATGTCGTCCCATCCGGCAGAGTTGAAGGCATTCCGAATGTCCAAGGTGATGATGGCACTCATCCGCCTTGCACTCCGACCAGCATTGATGGCGTTTGTGGCTATACCAACAACTCTGCCTACAGCGTCCATGGTCGATCGATCCTTTCGTAATCCGAACTGGTTGCCGGAGAGGTCTCCGGCTCGACCGATGGCCGCTGCGAGCCTGGCGCAGATCACCCGCTCCAGAAGCTTCCCAACTATATCCGGTAGACAGAACGGGCGGTAAGATGATGGCTCCTCCGGGGGTTTGTTTCCCTTCGGTAGGAGTACCAGCCTCTGCGTCTTCCACTGGGCCGGGAAGCAACCTTCTCTCAGGCATGCGTTGAATGCGTCCAGGAACAAGCCCGGAGCACTTATCGCCGCTGTCTTGACGGCCAGGCCAGGTATTCCGTCCGGCCCTGGGGCTTTATGTACCGAAATACCTTTAGCGGCCATCCTCAGGTCGGCTTCACTAATGTCTGGCGACTCGGCTGCACCAATGGTGGCCATCAGGCCCGTCTCTGCTGCCCTTTTCCGATGTTCTAGAAACAGGTGGCGGACTACTCCGTCTAGAAAAACTGGGTCGGTGGGTGCAACAGCGCCCCCGGGGTTGATCTTATTCATAACCGTTTTATACGGTCTGCCCCAGGGGTCGTGGTCCACCTCCTCACAGAGCTCCCGCCAACACCTTCTCTTGGCAGCCTTGATGGCCACCTTGAGATCCCTCCGCTTTTGTTCGTATTCTGCGGAACGATCTTGGAACCGCGGTGTTCCCCTCGCTCTTTGGTGCAGCCTTCTGGCACGCAGGCACTCACGTCTCTTTTCTGCGATGTCCTCACTCCACCAGATTATTGGTGGGCGGCCGCGAGGGTTGAACTTCACGGCCATAGAGGCATCGCAAGTCGCTGTTAAGGCATTCGTGAGGACTCGTGCTTTTTCTTCGGCGGTTCCCTCCACTTTTGCCCCCTCAAGGGAGCAGAGGAACGCCTCACGATCAAACGTGGCTGGTGCCCATCTCTCTCTTGCTCCTCTTCCTGCTCTCTTTGTCCTCCCGCTGGTCAGCTGGAGCTGGTACACGAGTGCATGGTGGTCACTACCCGTGTAACGATCGCTAACTTTCCAGCCGAGTCCCCCTCCCCCCATCAATCTAGGATCGACGAAGGTGAGGTCGACTATGGACGACTTGCCGGCTTTGGTGAAAGTCGGGGTTGTCCCTGTGTTAGCGACCTCCAGCCCCAGTAGAGCGAACGCCTCGAGGAGTGCGCGACCACGCGCGTTGGTCTTGGCGCTGCCCCAGTCCGTCGCCCAAGCATTGAAGTCCCCACCGATTGCGACCAGCAGCCGTGAGGACCGAGCACTGCTGACGACTCCATCCAGAGATCTCGCAAAGTCCTCGGTGGAATCGTTGGGCGGGAAGTAGCAGCTGTACATGCGTACCCCCGCCACCTCCACCCAGGTAAAGCTGGGAAGGGGGGCGACCATCTTTCTGGAGATGTGTATATTTCCACATACCCAGATGGCCGCCTTGCCCGTGGCATCCCTTACCCAGTTCGACTTCTCGAGATCCCGGAACTCCTCGCTGATGATCGCTACGTCCGCTCTCTCCTCTCTGACCAGCTGTGACAGCAGGTCCTGGGCCACATATTTATATAATTATTAAAATATAAATTTAAGCTTTATAAGAATTCATATAGTTTAAAATTTACAGTTAACATTTAATATGTCTCTACTTTTTTTTATTAATTTTTGGTAGTTTCCACGTACACCTTTTTACAGGTTTTTACGTATCCCCTACACCTTTATTCCATTTCATTCCATTTCCAATTTTACCCCCTCTTTACCCCACCTTCTCGCATTCGCCCGGGGTTATGCCCGTGGAGAGAGGGAAAACCTGTGGCCAAACCCGTTGGGATAAATGCCATTTAGGAAAACCTCCTCCGAGAAGGGCGGTGTATTTGAGAACAATTCTGTTTGGGTGGCAAGGTCACATTGCGTAGACTTTAACACCGAAACCGAATGTCTCACACCTCCCGCTCACGTTGTGGAATGTGAAAAAACACCTAACCGATCATTTAAGCTAAGCCCGAGAATGGTCACCCATCCAAGTGCCAACCGCGCTCGGTGCTGCTTAACTTTCATGACCGGCCGAGGTGCGTTTCCGCCACTCCGCCACCGTGTCGGTCTATTTTTTTTTTTTTTTTTTATTATTTTATTATTTTTCTGATTTCATTACACTAAATTTTGGTAAGAACTTTTATTTATAAATTATAATCGTATTTAAAAAAAAATTAAATTTTTGGCATAAAACCCAATGCACTATAACAGTACCTCCAAGGTGTTGTATGAATCTGTTTAATTTCTAAGGTGTTCATGGTAGTGAAAAAAATAATATAATTTTATAATGATTATACGTATAATGGAAACATTATTTTAAATATATTAATTACGAAAAACCTTTTTCGAAATTAAAAATAGGAGATTGGCGAGCGCAGGGGGGGGCGACGCCCCTAGTATACATATATACTCCTTATATTTGTGAAATGGATACTAATTAATGATATGTTACAAAAATAAGGTGCTGTGTCGTAGGTCAACAGTTCTTTCTTTCGGCGGATTCGATAGTTTGAAATACACCTACTCAAGTACACTTTGACATCTATATGTTATTGCATTTAATTCTTATTAACAGTTTGTCTGATCAATTGTATTCTATCCCTACTAATAAGGATTGACCTGGTTTTCTAACCATCTTTGGATTTGATAATATTGTAGTTTCTAAGAGAGCATTGCTTGGCTACACCTGCAGTTGGAAATAGTGCTACTAACTTGCAAATTTTCTTAATTGTACATGATCTGTAATATAGAAAACTTAAATTCTTCAATACTTTTGTTTCTTCTGTTTCTTTATACAAATCTACTATTACTTCTTTTCATTTTATTATAATTTTCTATTTCTTGTTGTCTCGAAACATTTCGTTTATAAACTTAACAGCTACTGTTTGTAATACATAATCACTAACAAGGAGAGTGTCATATCTCCTGGAAACGGATCTTTACCAAACTCTATAATATGTTTATTGCGATAAAAATATAAAGAAAGGTAGAGTTTCAGACTAAAGAGTTTTTTTTACGATAGATATAGCAAATAACAAAAAATTTTACCAAAAAAACCCTTCAATTTGATCACTTGTAACTCGAAAACATTTAGAAACAGGTACTCAAACTTAAGTTGAGAAGAAAACTGAGATCGAGACAAATAGGCCTAAAAATCAGTAATTTTTTCAATTCAAAATAGACACAATAATATCGTTAAATATGTTTTTCTTTCATAACTTTCGACCAAATTAAGATATTTGAGCTCCTTTTTTTATTCCAATGAACTTAAGTTTGAGTATCCATCTCTAATTGTTTTTGAGTTATAAGTGATATGAAAATCAAGAGCTTTTTTGGTAAAATTTTTCGTTATTTCCTTATTAAATATATCGTAATAAAGAGCATTAGAATCTAGAACTATGGCTTCACTGTAACTATAATGCCTTGTACCAATTACCTTATTATCTTCGTCAATCACACCGCTAATTACTTAAAAATTAATTAATTATTGCGAGTATACAGCATCCCAAGAAACTCTAGAATATCTTGTATTATCATACTATTATAATAAATACTTTTGCAAAACTGTTTTATTGCATCCGATATATGAACCAAAACTATATTATTGACAATACCTATCTATTTAGAAAGTACACTATCTGTTAAACCGCGACTATGCTTTATTCCACCACTACTATATTCATCGGTCTTATTAACATTTGCAATAAATATTCGGATGATATTTATCGGTTCTTCTGATTGAAAAGCAGCTCAAATTTGTAAGTTTTTAATATACTCAAAAATGTTTATTTTAACTGCTAAAATATACATTTCCTCACATATAAATGACTCGTTTTCCTAGATTCTCGATTCTGACACCCTTCTCAACAATATTGAATAATAATATGCGCTCTTAAAATTTTTTTAAGATTTTAGGATTTTATTTATATAAATACTATACGTAAATAAAAGATAGTAAAGTGAGTATAATGTTGTATAATTTAATGAAAATATGAAAAATAAACTTCTAAACATAACCTATTAACCTAGTTGAAAACAGACTATAATTTTTTCAAATTCCGTAAAAACTAGATATAGTTATATGTAAAACTGTAAGTCAACGTACAATATTCTTAAATAATAATAATATTCTTAAATTCTATGCTCACTCATAGTCTGCACAAAGTATCTAGTTTTTACGTAATTCGATTCCTAGCTATAAGTTTAAGTTATGCTTAGGATTTTATTTCGCATATTTCGACAATACTACAACATTATGCTGGTTTTGCTTTTTTCATATTACATGTAGTATTAATTTAAAATATGTTTAACATTCATTTTTATGTTGTAGCATGCATTAAATAATATTGATGAAATAAATAACAACATATATGCATCACAAGTATCGGTATAGTAAAGACGTTTACGAATATATTGTATTCTCTTAAATGACTCTTATTGACAAGTCTAATTTCTCCAGATTTTTATCAATTCTATCCTTGATATATGAAATATGTACATTAATAGATGTTATTATATAAGTAATAATAAAAAGAAAAATAATCGAATGTATAAATACAAAATTTAAATATATAAGTGGAATAAAAAGTAATTAACCATCATATAAAATTGATTGTAATTTTATTGCGACAGGTTCGGAGGAGCGCTCGTGATACTTTTGCTCGCGTTCGAGGGATACGCGGCATTGCAGTACCAGCCAATCGACATTTACGCTAACAACGCTGAAGAGTGCGCTTTGATACTCGATGGATCTGGACGATCGAGCTTGTACGATTATACTTACAATCTCTTGCGTGGTGGTGCTTTGTAAGTATTACATATATGTATATATAGATATATACCCCAGCCGGGTTTTGCGTAACATCATCGCACGCGATCACTCTACATTATATCAACGGATACATCTGACTCTCAAGTGACGCTTATCCAAATTTTTAAATTTTTATGTATTTATACCTTACACTAAATATGATCACAATTTAACGAATACGATACAATATTTTGTCGTATGGTTATATAATGAAACAATTGTTTCAAGCAGAGATATCGGCAAGTATTCGAACATATTTTTTTATACCAATACTTTTTATACGATAAGAGAATTTTTTAAAAATTTGCGAAAAAAATATTTGTAATAAATTTTTTTTTATTACTCTCGTTATTCCCTGATTTATTTTATCAAATGTTCGGTATTCATCGAATACTTTAATCGAACAAACTAAATTAAGGCGATGTGATACCCAAATTACAGGAACCTACATCTAAAATCCCAAAAAATTTAAAAAACTAATGGAATTAAAAATCTGAAAAAAATTACAGGTAACGTTGAAAGCAAATAGAATACCGTTACAGAGCGATTTTTTCAAAATAATTAATTTAAAATGAATTATATAGAAATAACCATTTTTTGGTCGGTAATATATAGCTAAAAACAAAGCTGCACGACTGCTCAAAAATCTCGTTGATTTATTGATAAACAAATTTGAAAAAATTCACAGACTATCTTTAATGTAAATACAACACCGTTACAGAGCGTTTTTTTCGATAAAGTATACTGTTCGCTTAAGAAAAAATAAATACTGATTTTGTTTTAATGAGTTTACATCTCCTAAATTATAAAAATATGTAGGTTTACGTAAAACTCGAATATTCGGTAAAAGTATTCGATAACTTTATTTTAAAAATGCTTTAAACAAATTGCTTTTATCTTACTCACACATCGACCATTCACTTATACATAGCTTTTTTATTTTTAAACGTATGACACAAAATTCAAAAGAATAAGCAATCGTACATAAAATATGGGGTCGAATACTTGCCGACCTCTGGTTTCGAGTTATACACGATTATTACAATTATTGAAATCGATCAAAATGTTAATTAATATATATATATATATATATATATATATATATATATATAATTATTATATTTACATTTGTTCGCGCGTTACAGGGAACCCAAAGAAAATGTCCCAGTAGCGTAAATTTGACTTGAATTGTGTGCATACTTGCGAAATGCAAATATCCAATTATAGTCGTTTGGTTACGTATATGTAGGTATATGTATATAGGTATAATACAGTCCGAAAATAAAAAGTGACTGATCGTTTCAAAATCATTAAGTATATTATGCAATGTGTGTATACACGCGTAACCTGATACACATACACGGAGAGAAATATTTAGTAAATATTACAAAGGAGTTTGGTAAAAATTCCCAAACTCCCAAGTAATGTGGTAACAGACCGAAAAAACCGAAAAAATTACCAAACTGCTAAGTAAAATTTACAGTAAATGTAGTAAAATTTACTCTAAATGTAGTAAAATTTGTGGAGTTAGCGTACTAAATTTTACAATTAAGCTTGTAAATTTTATTAACTCTGATTTTTTCCTATACTGTTTACGAAATTCTATAAACAACAGTACAGCACGAGATACCGAAAAGAAGCGATAAAGTTGCGATCTATATTGGAATCGCGTCGTTCGTTTGTTTACTTTAAAAGGACGATTCGATGAAACACATATGCAAGTGACGCGGTGGCGCAATGGTAAGGACTTGGATTCTCAACCCAAACTTCGCAGGTTCGATCCCGATGACATCCAGAATTTTTTTCACTAATTAAATTTCATTTAAATATTTAAAATTTCCATAACACTCGAATAATATACATAAACTCAAAAATAAATAATATGGGAGGAATAAAATTTTTTTTCTGATGTTAAAAAAAAAATTAAAATTACAATTTAGTTTGGTAAAAATTACGAGATTCGCAGTTTGTTACCACATTACTTGAGAGTTTAGGAATTTTTACCAAACTGCTTTGTAATATTTACAAATTATTTCTCTCCGTGTATCCATTGTTATTCCGATAACTAATATCATATTAATGTACACGAAAATAATAAAGTTTTTCTATTTTATTTTGATTAATTTTTGATTTTTGATTTTTGATTGTATTTTAAAATCCAAATTTATAACTCCAAGCACTCGATAAATGAATAATATTACTTGCACAATTTATGCATCACTATTAAAAATGTTTGCATCGACAAAAATATATACAATAGTCCGTGCAAAGTTTTTATTCACTTGCAAATTGCCATTACGACCTATATTTTTCTATTAAATATAAGTATAAGTATTACAGTGTATCGAATTTTTCACAAGATCGTACATTTTTTTGATTAAATGTTGAAATTATTTTACTCGGTCGGTAACAATTAGGTATCATCACCTCATTATGAGGATGTCACTCTTAATTGTTATCTATTAAATGAATCAAGAAATAAAACTACGAAAAAATATATTTTAAAAGCATCATCATTGCGCCCTCTCTTGCTACAGACTTTGAAACAAATTTTAAATTAATTAATAATCATTTTTGACAAAATTATAACTCGCAAATTGACTGAAATTCGCTTAAAAGGTATATTTGTTTATTTTTACAAAATTTACATTATATTAATTTACAGTTAATTAATTAAATTTCATTAAATGATAATAATTCATTGATATACTTTCAATTGTTTTAGTTCAAAACTTTTTCTATATTTATCAATTTTGAAAACATATGAGGAAAAAGTAATGTGTTACTAAATATGTCAATTATTGTTCTTAATAATATTTTTATTAATATGTATATAGCATTGACGTTTTTTAACCAATTTTAGGAAAAAAATTAATTGATGTCAAGCTATTAAAACATGTAATTTTCAGGATCATAATGAAAATAGTAAGTACGGTTCATTCGAGTATTACCTGTCACCGAGCTGTTGAATTTCGTTTTGTGACATCACAAAAACTGATGCGTTCAAAAATCATATACTCAACGGAAAGTCGAATCTTGTACAT
This sequence comes from Theocolax elegans, assembly GCA_026168455.1. Taxonomy (NCBI): domain Eukaryota; kingdom Metazoa; phylum Arthropoda; class Insecta; order Hymenoptera; family Cerocephalidae; genus Theocolax; species Theocolax elegans. The sequence goes on along the minus strand of CM047430.1, from coordinate 74,177,457 downwards.
TATTTCAACACAATTCTATAGGGTTGAAAGAAAATAAATATATCTTTTAATGCGTACCGTCATTTTTGTTTAAAATTCGGTACAGTGCACTGAGAGAAAGAAATATTTGTGAGAAAGTAATCGTGCATTTGTTGCTATAAATTGACATTGACTTGTCATAAAATGATATTTCTTAAGTATTAACGCTCAGTTCTTAACTGTTAAGATTTTACGTTAATAGAAACGAATTCAAGTTTAACTGTTAAGAACTGATTGAAATAATACTTAACTGTAAAGAAATATTCATTTGCCCATATTTAAGTTATCAGATCTTAACAGTTAAGAAACGTCATTTGTCTCAAGTATTCCTTTCTCTCAGTGTGAAAGGCAATATGGGATTTTTATTTCATTTAATTAATTAGATTTATTTGATAAACCCATTAAGTCCGCAACTGAACATTGAATAGTCGATCGGTTTTTTTTTTATTACTTATATTTCTTATGGAAGAGGACTCGTTCTTTCATAGTTTGACATCCGCTTTTCAATATTTTACTCAAAAAATTCAATATGGCATGAATTATACAACAAAATTTTCCATCGACTATTAAATTTAAATGTATTTTGTTTTTCAAAGGACGCGCGTTATCCCCGACGCAAGTATATAATGGGCGCATAAGCTTTATATGCAGCTAACTCACTTGTATAGTATTTTTGCTTTTCATTTGACTTTGAAAATAAGATGGTAACGCAAATGGGCTTATTACGATATGACTATAGTATATGGATCGGATCCGCCATTTTGTAAAATAAAAATGTGATATCGAGCGAAGATATTGGTTCCGCCATCTTTGACATAATTGTTGAGAACATTAAATGTTTGTACATGTGTACAAAGTCAAAGGTCAAATAAAAAAAGAACGTATATAAAATTTGGACAGTCGGTGCAAAATTTTTATCAACTTGAAAATTTAATAAATTATATTTCTATATTTAAAATACTATTTTTAAGAGAAGATTGGCACGTGTTTCCAAATATAGTTTAATATTAACAATATGTATAAATTACTCACAGGTTGAGTATACCATAAAAAGTATTGGTACTTAAAATAGTATATTAGTATATTAACCCAATGTGTCCGACAGGTATCATTTTTACGCGGGATGTTATAATATATAAGTTTAATTATAAATTTAATTAATTATATAAATTATATAATTAATTATAAATTTAATTTAATTGATAAAAAACCGACATAGATCGACAGCTATCAAATGTCCGGTCCACATATTGACACGATCGGTAAAACTTGAATATATTGCATCCCATTAGATTAAATTTAAGAAGATAATAACTCACGACTATATTTAATTATTGGTTTTACTTTCGCAGCTCACCGATCGGTAGTCAAAATTGCATCACGTACGATGCCATCAATCGAGCTTACATCGAAGCCACCAAGCGCATATGTAAGTCTCTTGTATTGTATCTCGTGAGGTATATTTAATAACAACAATCCAGTCCGCATAAAAGGATTGTATCATCATTCTGATATTTGTGCAAGACATCTAATGTACACCCATACATTACCGCATGCACTTTCCTTTATTTCTTTTTCTTTTTCTTTCTTCTAATTTACGTATACGTTGCTTATGACTGCTCGGTTCGAGCCTCGGGAAATTACACCTCTATGTATACACTTATACCTATATGGATTTCTTATGGAAATTACAGATGCTCCTGTCCCGAAGGACGAAAAGTGGCGACCCGAAGATCTCGCTAGCGTTGGCGAAATTCTTCTTGACATTTCTGTCAATCTTGCGCATACGTGAGTTTTATTTCCGTCTTTTATTTCCGTGTTCATACACACACACATCAATGCTATTTTTACCTGTAATTACACTTATCACTCACGAATTTTTCGACATTTTCTTTTTAAAAATTAGGTATACTCACTTATTTTGAAATTTTAGTTAATTTAATAGAATATAATGCTGCTTCTTATTGAGGTTGGGTATATATGTATATGCGCTATTAACAAATGAAACTTTTATATTTTGAAACTTTTTTACAATAATTTAATGATAACCTTGTATAGTAACAATGTTTTTTACTACGTTAGTACGTTTGTACTCTCTTTCGATACAGTATATATTTTAGGCCGATAAAACGCATATACGATTTTTGGAAATCTTTTGTAAATTTTCATAACGATCATTCTCTAACATTATAAACGTTCAATAATAAATATTTTTTTTATTGAGTTCTGTATATACTTATAATCATACTTTATTACAATAATTATTCATTTATTTCCAATTATCTTATGTAATTTTATTACGTGAAATGAAATGTAGGTACGGGTTAACAGCTGAACAGGTTGAAAAAAATTTACCACTGATCGACACGTCCAAGACGCTGATTAGCGACGTGTGCCCGGCTTTCTTGAGTAACGTCGAGTGCCGAGCAGGTAAATATCGTCGATTCGATGGTCTTTGCACGAATTTGGACAATCCGACGTGGGGTGCAAGTTTAGCGCCGTTTGTTAGGTAAGCACATCAAACTCGTATAATTATAATATATATATATATATATATATATATATAATCGACCTAAAATTGTTTTAATAACATAACGATCGAAGCGAACGATCAATTATTTAACGATCGTTAACTATTACGTGTATATATATGATTTATATTTATTTCAACGAGATCGAAGCTCTGATAAGGTTATACTAGTTTCACGACATAAATCATAATCGATGTATATATATATATATATATAAATATATATATATGTATATGTATATATGTACAATATAATTACTCTCTATACCTGTATGATGTATAATACTATATTCAATATAAAAATAAAAATAATTATCCGGTCTCGGTTGTCCTTCTCGAGGAAATCGAGTTGCTCACTCGAAAGATTACGCGGCGCGTCCGAAATATTTTGCAAGGGAAAAGGTGTCTCGCTCACCCGTATCGAAAAATTTTTTAATCTCGATTACTTGGTAATTTTTCCGAGTTGCGGACACACGCGTCTATATACTCGGTTCAAGTATACAACACACGAGCCCTTACCCAGATATTTAATTACCCGCGCGCTCATTCCTCGCTTTCTCCCCGATTTTTTCCACTTGACTACTTCATTATCCCTTTTCCTTTCTTTTTTTTTTATCGTTGCGTCCGCGTTTACGGACGGTGTGCAACCTTTTCATCGACTAGACCTTCGGTCGGACCCGCCTTTTGGATTTCATGGTAAACCGGTCGAAGAAATCCGATAACGCGGTCGCTCTCTTCTCGAATCGCTCCCGCCTTCTATTATGCGTATACGCGCTTTCGCTTTCCTTGAATTCATTCTCGGGTCAATTTTAATTTCACGTGTGAATGTACTGTATATACAAAGAGAGGGTGGGAGATCTTTGGGTCCTTTTGCACTTCCGGCAATAGGACGGCCTTGACGGGGGCTCGTCCAATTTTCTATATACAATCGAAAATCAAGGCCTCCTGCATGTGCAGTACATTTGTATTTTTATCGTCACTCGTTCTTTTTCGTCCATATGCATTTTTACGCCTTTTACGGAACTCTCTTGCTCTCTTGCGGCGGGTGGATTTTTTTTTTTTTCTTTCTCGTCCGCCTTAATGGAGCTCGTTTATTTTAAGAATCTTAAAAGTGTATTTACGTATATACTTTCGATATATATATGTATATATGTATATAATGCATGAGATTTTCCTCGTTCAATTTAAATGTGCTGCACATTGTGTAACGGTGCGACAAACCGTGATCACGATTTATATATCCTACATGATATATATGTATATGCGATATCCCGAATTATATTATCAATTAATTTTACTATAATTTATATAATTGTTGGTTCAACTATTTAATAATAAAATTATGTACTCGATAACTCGAATTATTTCCAAGACACGGGTGATACTTTATATTGTAATACAAAATATAAATTTACAATATAATCTCACGTTAACTTATATTTTTAATATATATATTAAGATGCAAATATATATCGTATCTCGAGATCGATCCGTTTCACGCGCTACGATACATAGAAATCTCGAATCACTTTTTCTTTTCTTCTCCGGCGATACGACTAATACAGACGTACATTGTATAAAAATGTCTATATAGAAAGTTTTCGTCGCGGTCCTCGTGTATATATAGCTCTCGCATAACATTTGGTTTATTCGACACAAAAAGAGAAAGTGTATTAAGTCATATTAATAATAAGAATAAAGATTTTATCTTTTTTTTTATTTTCTTTCTTTCTTTCTTTCTTTCTTTCGACACGCGCGCAATATACATACACGCATACATCAAAACAAATGGAAATTACGTGCTCGAACATAGAAAATTTTCTCTCCTTGTATAAAATTTATCCGTGAAATTTTTATAATTAATATTAATATAATTATTGCAATATCTCAAACGAAATTTTGAAAATGGTAACAAGACGCGTTCAGCATATTTTAGTACTTTAAACCATATTTTGTACCATTTCGTAACGGTGAATGTCGGTAAGGGGGTCTGATATACATGCTCAATATTTTTTGATTAATTAATAAAAAATCTTATAACTGTGTGCTAAAATTCAACCTGAAATATTTTTATGCTTTTGAGAACCGATCCCCTATAACAACAAATGTCAAATTTGTCCATCCTCGTTGAGATTAGGTTTACATTTGTAGCTACAAGACTTTTCTCGGAGACTCAATAGTACTTTAGTTTCTAATTCAACGCATATTTAGTTATAGATTATGGATAAACGAACACGCCTATATCTTCCATTATTTTTCCACACTAGTACTACTTAATTTACAGATCTATTGCCAATTATTGGGTTTGTCGGTAAGGTAGAGAGGATAAATATTGATTATATATGCCACGTCCCGTAAATGTAAATATTACAGTAACGCGCGATATTGAACTTAATTTTAGTATTAATGATGGACTAGCAATAAATACCTCGGTCGCTCTATAAAGCTCCCACAGTGGATTTAAAATTTGGATTTATTTGGTTTTATTTGGTTTTATTGATATTAATTATTAGGAAAAAATTTAAAGTATATAAAGTTATAAGATTTAATTTTCCACTTTCAAAGTTTAGGTGTAATAATAATCTTATTTCATGTATTTATATTTATTTTGCGATTTTTCATTGTGAGTGCAATGTATACTACACCAGTTGACCGTTCTATACTTTGTATAAGTTTTATAAGGTACTATTTCACAATAATAATTACGAGAAAATATTGTCCGTGTGAATATAAATATGAATTTACTAAAGTATAGAATATCAAAGATTGTTTTTGGCGAACAAGTTGGTAATTGATTGCAACAAAAAAATGATTTCGTGTCACCTAAAAATGATATACATATTTGGATTAATTATTTATCTTTAATAATTGTTAGTAGTAATCATGCACACGTACTTACCCAGAAGAGTGTCAGAATGACATTTTTCTATTTTACGAAGCAAATTTATAGAGTGATTGTAGAGCCTGTTAACTTTTTACAAAATTATGCTTTATAATACATACATCGCTTTATGCACTGGTATCAATGTGTACCCAATTAATTTCTAAAACTATTTGCATATTTATAATATACATCATCTGATAAATGTGCTGTAAATTAGAAATAACTATCCCTCATCACGTATATACTATTTAACGTACCGTGGAATATTATTATCGCACCAATAAAATCTTGAAATTTATTTAACATACTTGATATTGTTAACAAACGTTAACAAAGTATCGGATATTCAGATTCTTATATTTATTTATACTAACCTGAAGACCTTCTAAATTAAGTTTATATCTAATGGTATGGACGTAACATTAGATGCTCTCTTGAATAGAAAATAATCAAAAATAATATATATATAATCATTTTTTAAACAATAATTAATTTGGTTAACTAATGTCTCAGAATAATTATTTATAATAATTTACAGCAATATTTCAGATGATTTAAAATATATAAATATATACAAATAGTTATATAGAAAAATTAATAGTATACATGCGTTTTATAACAACAAGATATATATTATGGACTTGCAATTCGCTGATATTAATGCATAAAGATGCATAATTATATGTAAAAAGTAATAATATGGTTCTACATCTACAGGACTTTTTAAAAAAGAATAATGTCATCGTGAGAATTTGATCAAAATTAGTCATTCCCGCAGAGTTCCGATACTCTGCTGGTTAGGAATAGTAATCATGTCAGCGATGTAAGGTGATTTCGTATCTATGTCCGGTGTTAGTCAAAATATTATTCAAAGTAGAAAGTGATCAGGATCCGAACAACTGATACATGATTTATTTTTCTACTTTTATTTTATAAGGAAACGCTTTACGCTTTATATAGGTATACGAAATTATAATGAAATACGATATTTTTTTTTTTTTTTTTCATTTATTGATTAACATTATAGAAGAAAAAAGATTCGTTTGAATTTATAGTGCAATAAAATAACATTTAAACTGTTTTAAGACTCAAATTATATGCGGGAGATTTCGATGAAAATTAACTGTTTCAAATTCAATTAAAATTCTTAACTAAATTCGTGGGAACAGCTTATAATACACAGAACAATATATTATAAATTACATAAACGCAAATTTGAAAAATAGATATGTATATATTGTATAACATAATTACAGGTAGAATTTTAGTCCTTTGTTAATAGGCTAAGGTTGTAGAAATAGATATATTTAAAATGGTCATTTTTTACTTTTATCTATATAAACAAATGAATAAATTTTTTAAAAATCCTTAACGTCAAGCCCTTACGCATGTAGAAGTTTAAATCGATAATTTGATTACGATGTTTGGATTGAAAGTTTATGCATTTTTATTAATAATTACCAACCAAAAATTGTTTATTCAATTATTATTAACAAAATGATTTTTTCTTTAAAAAATCAAAACTTCCAGTTCTTCCTAATATTTAAGCTATCCGTGTAAATTTTGTTCAAATTTTTAATTCGATATTTTAGATATAATTTTCGGATTGAAATGTGCGCAGATCCCTGTAATTTACACCAATTAAACATGCAAATAGTTTAAAACTTTATCGCACTGAGAAAAATAATTTGTTAACGTCAAACAGAATTCTTGTCAAATATAATCGTAGAAGAAATCTGGTTTATATTAAATGAAGATTAAATTAATTAATATTTTTATCGGTCTTACAGTCAATTATATGGGCAGTCAGATTGCCCCTACTTATAATCACCCCCGAAGAATCTATAAAAATAAAAATAAAAAATATAAAAAATAAAAAATAAAAACACTAACTGAAAATAAAAACAAATTATTAATAAAGCAATCTGACTGCCCCCCTCCACCAAAAATAAGACCGATAAAAATATTAATTAATTTAGTTATACTACAGTCGACATAAGTAATATTTTATTAATTAAATGAAGATTCCTTAAATATCAATAAGATTTGTTATTGGATTGTAATTAACGAGAATTTCGCTTCAAGTAATAACTATAGAAACTATGGGAAATGCGATAATTTACGTAAATTTCGTAAAATTCTAGAATTAAAAAAAATAAAAAAAAAGAATAATTTCTATCGCTTAATAAAAAAATAAAAAGTATGTATTTAAGATCCAACGCGACCTTGACAATAAAAAACGACAACTGTCGAAAAATTGTGTAAAATATATTTCCAAAAGTGAACGACAACGAGAACAACTCCGGTCTATCAATCAGACGGGTATATATAAATATATATATATATATATATATATAACTAATACATAATACATAACCGTGTCAAGGTGAACGAGTAAAATTCTATTACCATTTAATTTGAGTATAAAGGAAAATGGGATCAAAACTAAAAGTTAATGGTCAGTTATATATATCTCTCTCTATATATAATATGTCTGGTTACAGAGTAATGAGCCCTCGTTTCTCCGATGGTATGAACGCCCCGAGAATTTCACACTCCGGTCGAGAGCTGCCACTTTCCCGTATTGTCTCTCGTACCATACATCCCGACGAAGGATTCCACGATCACGCTGGTACAGTCATGGTGATTGCGTGGGGTCAGTTTATGGATCACGATTACACGCTCACCGCCACGCCTTTAGGTATGACGCGTCTCTTTTACTTGTACACATATTTTTTTTTTCCTCTTAAACTGCTATTAAGTCGCTTTATGTTTATTGTGTATTTCGCTGGAACGATGCGGTTTCACGATGGGGATAGACATTTTTAATTTTATACACATCATTGACGCATGGACAAGATAAACCAAATGTGTAGACGATACGAAACCATTTATTGATATATATATGTGTGTGTGTGTGTGTGTGTGTGCGTACAGTGTATCATTTCAATTGCGGTTTACTTTCAACCACTTTTTCCTTTATGAATTAATCGATTTATTCTGGAGCACGCGTCTTCCTTATATGTGTATATCAAAATTCTGCATGTATTCCCATAAATCGAAATTTTATATTCAAAAGCAATTAAAATTAAGTTTGAAAAAAATTTCGAGGACGAAAAATATCTTGTCAAAATTATAAATTATTGTGTCTTTTACAGTATCTTCGTGGCGACAATTGTATTAATAGCACATTTGATTTTATCGTTTTATTGTAAACCCTTTATCAATTTTTGTTGCGTATTAAATCACAAAAAAGTGACGTTTTAATTATTGATATATCCTACATAAATATATATGTCATAAAATTTTAGCTTAACATTTTTTAAATATCCCGTATTTGATTATAATGTTACATTTAAGTTTTGCGTTATTACATTGTAAACAATTTATATTTCCGTTATCGAATCGACCGTGTTGAATTAATACTTTTCGCTTTCTTTTCGCGTACATTTCAATCGTACGAGTTCGCCTTGTCATTTTAAAAAGGACACTTGAACAATGCAACTCGATATTAAAATTATGATCAACCTTTCGCTCGATATTTTACTCGAAATATTATTGTTAAATGATCGTTTAATAACTATATAGCTACGTCGTCGTACAGGAAATTGCAGGATTAAAATTTTAAACAAAAGAAAATATCATTAAATTGAACTATACCGTATTTCATATCCAATTATTGTTCACTTTTTCTTAATGTAAACAATAATAATTGATAATTTTATGATGTATAAAAGTTGTCTGGACAACCTTATAAAGTAATAAGATTACATAATAAATGGGTTAAAGTTAAAAAGAACTATATTCAATTATTAACAATGAATAATTGATTTCATAATGACTATAAACACTTATTATAATTTTTTAATCAAATTGTATTTATCCACTTGAATGAAACAGACTGTATTAACATTGCAATAAAAAGGTTATTTTTCCAAAAAATTGAAAATTATGTTAAAAACCCGGTAAATAGTTTTTTTAAATAAACATTTATACTTTTATTGAAATGCTGTTCCATTCAAGTGCATTAATATCATATTTATAATTTACTGTTAAATTTTCAACCTGTTCTATGAAGTGGCTCTTGAGATATCGTGCGGTAAGCCGACACAAAAAAATAAATAATACGATGATTAATGAAAATAATTATGTTACACATAAATCGGCCAAAAAAATTTAAATGAAAGTTCAAAAAATTAAAAAGTGTTTTCAATCGTTATGAAGAAAATTATTAACTGTTAATATTGAATTGCTTTATTTTTTTCAATTTTAACCCACAGGCTTGCAGTCCCCTTAAGCGTTTTTTTTAGCAAAATAATCGTTTTATTGACATTAAACTGCAAAAGTAAAAAAAAAGACTACGTCGTATTCGACGGATGACGTTTACCAAGGTATTCTCGAAATAGTCGTATCGTGTATACATCCAAAAATTCATTTCTCTTCAATTGCAGACGCATAATACACAGCAATGACAAATGAGAATTATAAAGATAATCGCGAGTACCGCGATACACATCGTATATATGTATACACACGCACACCCACACGCACACCCACACCCACACCCACACCAATACTCGGATCTTATACATATACCCATACACATACAGCGGAGTAATAATAATATTCTTTAAAATTATAGCGTGACTTTCACTTTTTGTTGTTCGACTACTATTATTACGAGGCGTTAAAGACCGAATTGTGAAAAACACGATTTTTCAGGCGGCTTCGAGTTTTCCTTTTAAAATTTAAACGAACGTCCATATATACCTATATACACATATATACATATATATGGATGTGTATATATAGGTAATACGGGCGTTTACGTAAATATATACATCGCACCGAGAGCGCTATCGCGATAAAATTATAAAATAATAATAATAATAATAATAACAATAACAATAACAATAACAATAACAATAATAAATTATTTCAAAATTTATTATCCTGGCGTTCGTTTGCGTAGATCATCGCGAGACAGTAAATTTATAGTAATTCTATGTATTTTATTGAAAATGTGGAGATGGCCCTTTTTTCTCACATATGCTTAAATACAAAGTATATTATATATATGTACGTGTAATCTGCGTATATACAAATGAATTACCCAACGTTTCTTGTTGCACACTCGATGGAAAATTTATGATACGAAAAATATCGAGTAAATTGTGTAATGAAAGGTAAAAATGTGGTTTTTTTTAGATCCGTTGAACCGTAACGACCCGGAGGAATGTTGCGATCGCTCGCCACAAGATAAGAATCCCTACTGCAACGAGATCCTGATTCCCGAGGACGATTATTTCTTCCGATTGTTCAACGTTAAGTGTATGAACTTTGTACGCGCTTTTCCCGCAGTGAGACCAGGCTGTCGTCTGGGTAGTCGCGTGCCCTTCAATCTACTCACCGGTGTTCTAGACGGAAATACCGTTTATGGCGTCAGCGATGCCTTCGCTAAGTAAGTCTCTTATCTATATTATATTATTCTTTTTAATTATTTCGGTGGACGGTACCAACTGTATTTCCTCATTTGTTTAATCTTTCGAGGTCAACTGAGACTTGTCGATTTCTATAACGATCTTTAAACTGCAAATGCACGCGGGTATGGGTATAACTTTTATCTATAAGAAAATCGTTGTGATTTATACTAAAGTATATAGATATAGAAAAATAGAAAAATTGGGCATCGTTTTAGTTGAAGGAGTATATAAATTACATCCTTGAAAGACGTTAAGCCGTTCGCACTCTCGCGAACCTAAGGCAAGTGTGCAGGGTACGTGACACTAGACTTAGCTATTTTCAACTAAAAAAATCCTTCAATTTTTTAAACGTTTTAATTTCAATCTCGCCAATATAGTCATTTTTTTATACACTTTCTACTAAATTTGGTGTTTATTCGCTTTCGCATCCTTATAAAATAAAGCGATTTTCCGGCATCTTTCTCCGCTAAATCTTTAACGTTTCGAACGAGCGAAACATTTTTCTTTTTATTCGTGATTTCCTATACTTATATATGGTATATATATATGGTATGTATATATACTTACTGCCTGCGACGCCTATACTAGCACCGATTTGGAAGGATAAAAATAACGACGTTAAAATAATATAATACTATTAAAATTGCATGAGAATAACATTTTTTAAAGATGGAGGAGTTAATAAATATTTGAAATTACGTTATAATTATAGTGTACAAGTTTTGTCAAAATTCTGATAAAAGTTTCAGGAACCGGGTACTTGTATCCTGCGGGTCCTGGAGATCGTTGAACCAAAAGTTTTTTTATATTAATAATGATTTAATTAATGAAATAAAATTATTTAGTATTGCATAGTACAATTAATAAACGTGTTTTAATATTATTAAAATGTGATGTAAATTATAACTGAAACAACTTTCAGAAACTTATAGTTATTTGATTTTTGGTTCATTATAATTATAAACAAATAGCCATCTAAGACACGTTTGGGTGCTTTACTGTAACAAATGAAACGAAGATGTTAAAAATTATCCAATTTTAATATAGCTATAATCATTAATTTTGAATATAGCTCATTTTCAGTTAATCCTTTTGTTTAAAATAAGTTAAAACTCGACAACGTAAAATATTAATAATATATTGTTATTGAACTTTAAAATTGAGTTGAAAACACAAATACGATTTTTAATATTATTTACACTTAACTAAATATTTAAATCGTTAGGTAAAAGTAAACTTCCAAGGAGAACATCATATGTATTAGAAACAGATCGTGTCAGGTTGTAGGATATGTTTCCTAATATAAAAATATTAAAAAAGCCAGCACTATTACAGCAAAAGCTCTATTAAATCAGAAGCTGCGATAAAATAGATATAATTTAAGAAAAAAATACGCTCAAATCCGTTAGAATGGAGCAGAGTTATAGCCGAATTAAGAATTTAAAGAAATTTAGCTTTAACGTTTCTCGATTCTAACGGGTTTTAGTGTATTTTTTTTTAAATTACATCTATTTTATCTCGGCTTTCCATTAAACTTTAGTTTGAATGTCAATATTTGTACAGCTTACTAATTATAAGCGTAAAAAATGAAGTCTCCTTTTTTTGCTTTAATAGCGCATAACTCATAAAAAAACGATTGTTAGTAGGGTTTGCGGCTCTGGCTTCCTTCATATTTTTTTAATAGAAAATATATTCTAGAAGCTGGACACTGATTTCCCAAACATATGATGTTCTCCTTGTTAGCTAATAAATGTCTAAAATTACATATCAGGTCTTGAAATTCAAGGTAATGCAAATAACGTAAATAAAAAGAATCGTTTTTGCTAAAACAATCAAAAATATTAAATTTTGAAAATATATTAATCATTACTATCCTGCTTAGTACTGATTAATATACAAGTCAACACTGAGAAGCTAGTATAAATTACTATTTTAATGGTAAAAAGAGGACAGATTTACTCAATTATAAAAAAAATTGCTATTAATAATGATAATAATTGTCATTATTAATGGTCATTTTTCCAAAATGGTGTCAATTTTTACCATTATTAATAGCAATTTTTATAATTATGCAAGTCTGTCCTCCTTTTACCATTAAAATAGTAATTTTTTTCAGTGAAGTAATTGGGAACTATAATGCAAAAAGAAAGAAAAAAAGTACTTATAAATACTAAGATATTTCAATATTCAGTGCTATGAATTACAAGTAGTAAGTCAAAAATTGTTTTATCGTTTCTGACTTACTAGTTCTCTATAGTAATCATTGCTATTTATGCGATTAGATTAAAATTGATTATGGTGTAGTAGCCTTTTTTTTGATATTCAATATGTCCGGGTGTTCTTATCTCTTCGAGATTTTAAAATTAAGAATTGTACTCATGGTAGATAAGTTCTAAAGATTATTTTGAACAAAAGTTGTTTAAAATGTTTTTTCAAAAAAATCAACAGATTTTGAGATAAATGGCTTTAAAAATAGAAATTTTTCTAAAAAATTGAAAAACTTCCACTTTTTATGGTTGAATAACTCTTATGCAAATTATTTTTAAACCTAAATTTTTTCTGTATGTTCTGGAAGATGTTTCCAGCCTGTTCTTAAATTTTGGAGCGATTTAAAATTTTCATCGTACCACTTGACGTGAAATAGCCCATATATATGTATATATATGTATGTATGTATGTGGGTGTGTGTGTGTAGGTGCGTGCGTGCGTGCGTGCGTGCGTGTATGTGTGTGTGTGTGCGGCGGAATATTTATATAATATATATATATATATATATATATATATATATATATATATATATATATATTTTAAAATTGTTTTTTCAAGAATACATAATATATGTATTTTTTCCGTGCGCAAAAAAAAAAATTGTGAACATAACTTGAAAGAATGTGTATTAGTTTACTCATTCTTGATAAAACTCATAAAATTTTTAAACGTATACTCAATAATAATAACGGATCTAAAATGCAATGTAATGCTTTAAATAGAGATGCAAAATTGTTTGAAGACTAAATAAATATTAATCAAGTATAACATACATTTTTCCAAATATCTATATGATATATATAATGGGTTAAAAATTAAATACATTAATTATTGTATTTTTAAGATAATTCTATTATGAACAGTAATGGCAAAAGAAAATTCAAATTTTAACAGTGGTAATATAAAATACGAATTACATTTAAAAAGATTTTCAAAAATTATTAATTTAGGAGCACTTAATTTAAATATTTTTTAATTTAATATTTCAAAATTGAATGGATATACAAGTGTGTGGATAATGTATATTTATATAACACAATATTGTAAATAAGCAAGTATGTATTTATTAAAAACAGAAGGGTATTTAAGAAATGAATTTGTTTATAATAATCAAAATAAATATTTGCGCTCTATATAGGATAAATAAATTGGATATAATTATGGATTAAGACGCAAATTTTGAAAGAGAGTGCAAATTACGAATTAAGGGAGAAATGGAAGAAACATGTTATTATTTATATGCCGCTAAAATGTTATAAATAGTTCTTTAAAATTAATACAAAAATTTATTTATTTGAGAAGAAAGTCTTATTACTCGAAAAGTACAAAATATTAATGCCATAGAACTTTTGGCGATGATCGTTCGTCATTAAATAAATTAATTTTAGGAGGTAAAGTTCTATTTATAACCGTTTAAAATAATCCAAAATTTTAATAAGTTGTTAACTAAAATACTACAATTTAGTAAGTATATGTACTTTACTATTTTTGGTAAGTTAATTTTTCATTAACATTTATAATTATTAATAAAATATTACTTATGTTGACTGTAGTATAACTAAATTAATTAATATTTTTATCGGTCTTACAGTCAATTATATGGGCAATCAGATTGCCCATATAATTGACTGTAAGACCGATAAAAATATTAATTAATTTATTTATAATTATTAAAATATAAATTTAAGCTTTATAAGAATTCATATAGTTTAAAATTTACAGTTAACATTTAATATGTCTCTATTTTTTTTATTATTTTTATTCTGATTTCATTTCACTAAATTTTGGTAAAAACTTTTATTTATTAATTATAATAGTATTTAAAAAAAAATTAAATTTTTGGTATAAATTCCAATGCACTATAACAGTACCTCCAAGGTATTGTGTGAATCTGTTTAATGTCTAAGGTGTCCATAGTAGCAAAAAATAATACAATTTAAAACATTATTTTAAATAAATTAATTACGAAAAACCTTTTTCGAAATTAAAAATAGGGGGTTGGCGCGCGAAGCGCGCAGGGGGGCGAGGTCCCCCTAGTATATACCTATATATATATATATTGTAAACAATTGAAAAAAAAGAAGTTTGGTCGTACACTGCACCCAAGTCAGTATATTTTTAATTTAAAACCTACTTATCTTCTATCGACGCGCGTTTTGTATATGGTTATTACTAACCAAATTCATTTGACAAATCACCAAGTCTGATGTGTAATTTGCGGATGGGATATCTGTTTTACAGCAAACTGCGAACTGGCTACGCCGGACTGTTGAAAATGAATCCCGTTTTCGAAGAGTACGGATTGAAAGATTTGTTACCTTTGAAACTCGACATCCCGGACGAAGGATGCACGCGTCCCAATCGGTCAATGTATTGTTTCGAGGCAGGTAAGTCACGCCGATGAAAGTTTTATATATATATACATACACACGGAGAGAAAATTAGTTCTAAATATAAGGCTATCCGGTGGAGCGGTCGTGCCTAAAAAGTAAGTAAATGTTTTGGGTATAAATACTGTTCGGTGAAAATGATAGAAATAAGTGAACGTCACTGTTGTACCCAGATAATTTAGGTGTAAAATTTGCAAAGTTAAACTTTTCTCTCCGTGTAGATAAATAAGTACGTATACGACGTATGCCATCGATATAATACGATATAATAGATCGCGATGTGCACAAGTGAAATATATTGAACTTTCAAGGCGAGATCCGAGTGAACGAGCAGCTCGTATTGACGTGCATGCATACGCTGATGGCGCGAGAGCACAATCGAGTAGCGAAAGCTCTTGCGCAAGTTAATCCACATTGGGACGACGAGACGCTCTTCCAGGAGGCCAGACGTATCGTAATCGCCGAGATTCAGCACATCACTTACAACGAATTTTTGCCAATCCTACTTGGCAAAGATGTTATGGAGAAATTCGGGCTTATATTGGAGAAAGACGTAAGTTTATTTTACTTTTTTTTTCTTCTATTCGATTTGATCGTTCAAATACTATACACTGTGAACAATGTTGAACAAAATTGTATTCAGATTATTTATCTATACTTATTCACAAGTTGCCCCTTTTGGAACGACTTTAAACAAAAGTTTCTTTTACCATAATTATTAAAAAATCTACTTTTTTTTTAATTCTACAAAATTATCAATATTACATCTTACTCCTTTGATTACTATATTCTCCATAGACTTATATTATTCTCTGTAGACTCACTTTATTCCTCGTATACTCATTTTATTCGTCGTAAACTTACTTTTTTGTTTTTAACACTTAGAGCCTTTATTTACATATACAAAATTATATTTAATATATTAAATTAAATATATCAAAGAATTATAAAATAATGAACAAATTCAGAAATTAAAAAATAAATTGTTGTTGAAAAAAGTGACTTTTCAAATTATTAGGGTGAAAAAATTTTTATGCACTTCGGGAGTAACAGTCAATTATTCTCTTGGACGAATGACAGCAACTTTTATCCTAAAAATAAATGCCTATTTTTTATTCTCTAAGTGCATAAATAACTATTTTAATATGTTCTGTCTATTTTTTCGTTTTTTCGTGCACAATTTTATTTTTTAATTATAACACATGTTTTTAAATTTATCGCGTAAAATAACAGTTTTATAGCATGCGATTATTCACTATTTTATTAGTAAAAAAGTACGCTAATCAGAACGTTGAATAATTCTCTAAGTAGCGAAAAATGGTTTCATTTCCAGTCCATTTGTTTTTCTTGCTTAGAGATTTGTGCACTTACAGCTATTCGAATGCCCCTGAATATTATTTATAAAAGATTTTCGATAAAAAGCAGACTATTTCAAATATTGAAATATTTCACTTTTTTATACAAACTTTGAAATCTAATTGCAATTACAGACTTACTGGGACGGATACGATCCGAACGTAAATCCAGGTGTTATCGATGCCTTCGCAGCGGCGGCCTTTAGATTTGGACATTCACTTTTGCCCACCGCTGTCGAGAGATGGAGCAAAGCTCACAAATTTATCGGTGAGCTAATTTAATATAACTATATCGGTAAAAGCTATAAACTGTTACAGAACATTTTAATATAATTTAATACTTACTTGTAAAATAATAATCTAAGTGTAAAAAATAATGATAAATATAGTTGTAGAATTAATATATATATATATATATCCAAGAACGATTTTACAAAGTCTATAGAAAATTTATAAAAATATTTATTATTGATGATTTTAGTAGATTTCTTTTTATCACTAGCTTATAATATTGAATTATTTATAGACAATAAATAATTCATAATGAATAATAATTACATGCTTTCAAATCTTCATAATAATTATATACAATGATATAAAATATATATCATTCTAAAAACAATTAATATGATTAATATAATATATTTGTAAAATATATGTAAAATTTTTATAGAACTAATTTCACAAAAATTTTATACCGATAATAATCGTAATTTTGTAACGTAAATGAAGTAAATAATAAATTAAATAATAATATTTAATTAGTTATAAATTAAATAATCACAAATGTTTGTAATGCTTTTCATGTGGATTTGTAATACTGTGTATAAATTTACCATAAATTTCGTATTAATGCGAGGAAAACATTTGCAGCGTCGAAGCGTCTATCCGATCTGATTCGACGACCATTCGATTTATACCGAGCCGGTGTTTTCGACGAATACTTCATGGGTCTGATGAACCAAGTGGCGCAAGCTATGGACGACTCGATTACGCAAGAGGTATAAACGATTTATATCAAATTATATTTTGAAAATGGAATACTTTCATGTCAATCGTATCATCTATATAAGTACATGTTATTTCAGTGGTGTATTGTGAACAATAACATTTTCTTCGATATATAATTATCAAACGTCTGAAAAAGGTTAAGGGGGTACGTGTCATATTTAATTAAAAATTCAAATTTTAGATGCCTGCAATGGCTCGGTCGGTTAGGGCGTCGGGTTCCGTCGTTGATTAGCACCAATTTATACAAATAGCAGATGAAAAAACAACAAATTTACTAGTAACATTCAATAAAAACGAATGTACACATACCAGGAGTTAGTTACCCACCGTTATGTAATTATCTACTATTTTACAAAGTTTCAAGTTATTGTAACAATATATCGCCGAGAAAATCTTAAAAAATATTAAAAATTTGCAATTTTCATTTTGTTATAATAATTTAAAAGCTTGTAGAATGATAGATAATTACATATCGGATAGAAACAAACTCTTAATTTTGCATAAATTTGTTTTTATTTATTGTTATAAGTAATAATTTACAACAATAACAATCGCCGGTGGGGCGGTTTATTCGACAAACGAGTTCCAATTGAACTTGGTTTTTTTTAATCGAGATTAAGACAAATTCGTATGTAAATCGCATGTTGATTCCCTAATCCATGGGATAATTAAATCGTAGGCCAAGCATTAAAAGAAAAAAAAAGAAATACCTGTCGTTTACGTAAACGAAAAAGAGAAAAAAGTAGAAATCTAAAAAACTACATGCTCGAAGTAATGGGCTCGTTAACTTACAATACACCATCGTCTATGCGTGTATGTGGGTTTGTGTGTGTGTGTGTGTGTGTTTCTGTACAGATAGAAAAAGAAAAAATAATTAAGCGAACGCAATGTGTATTATAGGTAACCAATCACCTTTTCAAGAAAGTTGGCGCCAAACACGGTATGGACCTAGTCTCGTTCAATATGCAGCGGGGCCGCGAGTTCGGCATTCCCGGATATATGGAATTCAGGTTCGTTTAACTTTGTGTGAGAGAGAGAGAGAGAGAGAGGAGAGGGACCGCGCGACAACTTTTTCCACAATGTTTCAACATTTTCATCTGCGTCCGCGGACGTACGTGATCGATATTTCTTTTTTTTTCCTTGTTATTCGTTTTCTTATTCCATTTCAGGAAATTCTGCGGTCTACCTTGGGCAGACACCTTTGAGGAGCTATTTGGCTCTATGCCGAATGATACCGTACGGCGATACATGTCCATTTTCGAGTAAGATAATTTATATTTTTTCTTCTTCTTCTTCTTCTTCTTCTTCTTATACGCAAATGATTTGTCGATAAGCGAGCTGCGTCAAGAAAAAAAATTATATATATATATATATATATAATTTACAAAGATAAACATCTAATAGTCATAAATTGTATATTATACATTATTTAATAATATATAATATAATTAAATCGCGAGTTTTGACAATTTTCATTTCATTGATATAAATAATATTAATCTATATTCGTAAATAATTTATATCGTAAATAATATTCAATTCGTAAATATATAAATTCAATAATATTCGTTTGAAAAATTATGGCATAAAATTTAATTGATTCTAAAAACATTGATAGCCCGAAATAGCACCTTTTCCAAGCGGACTCTGAGATAGCTCCCTTTATAGACGGATTCTGAGTTAGCACCTTTTTTAAACGGATTCTGAGGTAGCTCCTTTTATAGTCGGATTCTGAGTTAGCACCCTTTCTAGGCGGGATTTCAGTTAGCACCTTTTATATCCGGGTTCTGAGTTAACTCCTAATTCGGAAGAGACGAAATATCCTACAAGCTGTTGGATAAAAGAAAAATAATTTTTTGATATTGAACTCACAATATTTTAGAAAACTATATATATATCTCTCCGTTTCTTGACCGTTTTAGACTATTTATTAAATGACCCGTACATCGTATTATGTGCGAAAGAACAGAAATCTACAAAGAAAGATAAATTCCATTTTATCATACACAAATTTGATAACCACAAATTATTTGTTCAACATAATGTAAATAAATTAATTTCCTAAAAATAAAAATGTGTTAATCAAATTGCAAAAAGTCACAAAATGATTGTACATATACATATAGAAAGAATTTACCCCCCTTGGCGCAGTAAAAGGGTGTCTCGGAAAATTAACTTATTTTATTATTATTTATACGTATTATAACATTATTTCTCTTACCGTTCAACTTATTTTCAAGGCGCAACGTGTAATTTATTAATACACGAACGATAATAAATATATATAAATTTTAATTAAGTCTTGCGTATAGTAAAAGTGTGTCCGTAAAATTACCTCAATTTATTTTTTAATAAATGTATAGGTATATCTTAATATATATATATATATATATAGTATTATTAATATTACATATTTACATTGCGAAATTCATTATTCGTTATGAAACTTGTTTTTGAACACGTGGCGTACAAATGAAAAATACTAACATCGGCGAAAGAAAGAAAAAACTAAATATTTGAATGAGTTTAGGTCGCTAAATATAAATTTTTCTTAAATTTATCAACGCTCGTGTAAAGTATATAATATTGCTGCGATTAGAAGAAAAGAAATTGTTTAAATAGACTGCAGGTGTTGATATATATATAAAGAAAACACGTGTTACAGACATCCAGCAGACGTTGATCTTTGGTCCGGAGGAGTATCCGAAAAGCCTTTACCGGAAAGTCTGCTCGGTCCAACTTTCGCTTGCGTCATAGCCACGCAATTCAGTAATTCCAGAAGAGGGGATAGATTCTGGTATGAACTTCCTAATCAGCCGTCTTCTTTTACTCCTGGTTAGTATGGTTTTATTTCTTTTCTACCTATATGAAAATAACGCTCGTTAGAATTGATAAGGGCAAATTACACGAGTTGTATTTCCTAGACTGAGTGTAGACTGCGGTTCTCCAAGAAGCGCGACTTAGGAGCTGTATTATAAAAATGTTTAAAACAATTATATTAATGCTAATTTCGCTTCAAATTTTTATTATTATTATAGTAAAAGTTTTTTAACGTTCCATTTGTTTAGAAAACATTGTTGAGGGGTTCGATCCACCGAATTTTTTATAATTTTTGGAAACTGCTTTCTGGTATATAAATATGAAAAAATTCATATGAAATTTAATGTCATGGGCTGTTTCCTGAAAGTTCTACGCAGTTAATGATGACATTGAGTAAATACGATGTAAAGCAAAAGTAGCTCAAATATCTTAATTTTTATGGACGTTTTAGGCAAAAATTTCGTCTTATTCTTGTTACTTCCATACACTGAGGAATTAAAAATTAAAAATTTTAATAAAAATTACTATTTTACATAGTAATTAGTGGACACACTGTACTTTTAGTAAAAATTGCTATGTTTTATAATAAAATTTGAAATGTACAAATTTTACTATGTTGAAGTAGCAAATTTTATTAAAAAACATAGTAATTTTTATTATTTCGAGAAAAAGTGGAATTAAAAATAAATTTCTACTTTTATCTGTTTACATTTAAACGTCCTTTACTTATACATTTATTTTATTATTATTTACTTAATTATTTACAATTTGAAATACATACAAACAATATTTATGAAAATGATCAGAAAAAATAACCGAAGTCGACGATCGTTTGATTCGAATCGTCCTCATATGTATTCTTGAGATTCACAAAAACTTGTACGTTTTGTTTATTACATTTGTTGTTGCGATACTGCATTTATTAGTCTTTTTTATTAATTAAACATTACCTCGTAAAGATAATGTAAAAAGAAATTTATTTATCCGCAATTGATGATAGTATAAACTGAAATTCTTGTGGTTACGTAGAAATGGTTTCTTTTTCCTATGTACCAATTTTATTATTTTTAATAAGAAATTTTACTACATTTATATAGTAAAAAGATATAAAGATATTGTTTATTATGTAAGAATTATCATTGACTCAAAAATATATCAAGTGTTACTATGAAAATCACAAATTTTGCTTAATCTTTTAGTACTTATTATGCTAATAATAATGTGTATTAAAAATATTATAAAACCTTTGATAATGCAAATATATCCAACGTTTATTATAAAACATAGTAATTTTTATTAAAAACATTGAAAATTTTATTATAGCATTTTAAAAAGTTATAACTTTTGACTATAAATTAAGATAGTTAAGCTTCTCTTATTTCAAATTGTATCTACTTGAACTCAGCTTTTTGTCAGAGTTGAGTTTGACTCTATCCTTAATTGCTTGTGAGGTATCAGCAATTAAACTGAAGCACACTGCTTTTACAATTTTTCATTAACTGCGTGGAACTTTTGTCAAACAGCCCATGAGATTAAATTTCACATGAATTCTTTCATATTTGTGTACCAGAAAACAGTTTCTGAATTAAGTTATAACAAATCCGGAGGAGGAACCCCTTCTTGTAAGATAACACAAAACGCGGCTTACTTCATGATCGTATTTTTTTTATATATCGCGAATCACGTTCTGTACGTGTAGTATATTAATTACGACCGACCGATTTTTTCCAGAACAACTGCAAGAGATCAGGAAAACGAAACTGGCGAGAGTCATTTGCGACAACACCGATTTGATCGACACGATACAAATATACCCGATGGTTTTACCGGACCACGAAATGTGAGTATATATATATATATATGATTTGAACGAGTAAATCGAGCAAATTAATTTTTATTGACGAAAGATGCTGAGTCGACATGAAATAGTAGATTGTCAACAAAATTTTTAGCGAATTCAATAAAATACGGGATGAACGTACGCGCCAGCGAATGAACGAATTACGTGTATGTTTATTACACGAGTGTTCGTTATCAACCACCGGTTTGTGTAGATAATTCTAGAGAAATAAATGTTCAAAGTTAAGAAATGTTTATTAATTGAAAGATATATACCGTTTCTTGAAAACTATTACTATTATACATTTCTTAATTTTAAACAATGATTTGTATACACGATAGTTGAAACAAATATTTTATTGAATTGTAAAGATTTAGTTATCTACGCTGTTTCTTTTTGAGGAAAGAAGTATGAAATATTATTATGAAATAATTACTATATATTTATTATGATATGGCCTCAGCTTTTACAGTGAACCATTTGTAAGCGCGACGATATGTAATGAATCTTGTCAACTAATATCGAAAAATACTCCTTTTTAACGATCAAACAAAAAATAATTATTATTCTAACGACATAATAAGAAAAGAAAATAATACCATTGGTAACCCGTGCAAAAAATGTACATTTATTTTAATTTTATAAAGTTTATGATTTGGATGAAATTGATGTCAACGAGTCCAACGAGACGTTCCCAAACTTCGGTATATATCAATTAAACAGTTTTATGGAGTTTTAAGAGGGCGCCGAACAGTTCTGTTTTACCAACATTGCTAAATTAACTTTTTTATGACAGAAATAAGGTTTAACATATACACTAAAAAATTTCTCCACTTACTGTTGTAGTTACTATAGGAACCTAACGATATTTTTTTTCTTTCAATAAAACATTTTTTTAAAAAGGATATTTTGAAATACTGAGAGTGCTTGAGATTCCCGTATATTGTATGCATTTTTCTCTTTCAAGAAACGTTTTATCGAAACCAAAAAAATGTCGTTCGGTTTTTCGTAATTATAATAAGTGGAGACAAGTGCGGTGGTAAAAATCAAAGGACAGACGCAGATGCGATGTGTTTTCTGAAACGACAAAAAATATTATTAAAATTTCATCGGTCTCTTTTTCAGAGGTGTCAATTCATGTCGTTCTCTTATCTGAAAAAATTTCCCATTCGAAGCTCGTTAAAGATTATTTGACAAAAAAAATTATTATTATTAATTTCTCGTTTTTATAAACTAATGCAAATGGAACACAAATACTTTCCCCATTTAGAGCATAATAACTAATTAATGTGTAAATATGATTATAAAATAATTTCCAGCAATCCACGAGTGCCATGTAAAAGCGGAATCCTTCCAAGCATCGACTTCAGCAAATGGGCGGAGTACCCTCAAGCGGCTTACGCTCAACAATACGTTCACGATTACTCCGGACAATATGGTCAATTCGTTAAGTGAAATATCAGTTAGTCAATCATTCGTTTCTTAACAAGAAAAAAGACAAAAGCAGTTTTTTTTAGTTACAGTCCCTTTTTTCCTCTTTTCGAAACAATTCCCGTGTAAATTTCACATATAGATATATATATATATATATATATATATATATATATATATATATATAATTCGTATTGCGGATATAATACGTATTGTAAATCATTAAATTTGCAGTGCAATTTTAGTTGTCTAAGGACCATATAGTTGAATATTCCAAGTGGATCAAGTGCAAGTGTACGACATATCCGACGATCAAGGGTACCTCAAACTTGATGCCGATTTAATTGTATATATATATACATGTAACGTTATTTAACGTTATATTATATTATATGTTTCATATATCATTTTAACGATCACAGTTATACAATACCAAAATTTCATTTTTTTTTCTACTCGCATCGACCGCGTTGAGCGTTCACTTGATTTGTCTCTGTCGTTGTAATGTGCGTAAAATACGTGCGTATAGAAATAAATAAATAATTTCCTACGTTCCGGAATTCCCGTGGACCCGATGATGCAAACATCGTTCTTTACCCTTAATTTTTTTAGCTTGTATAATTTAAATATTGCATTGCATCGGTTCCAAATACGGCGAATTCGGGACGTATTTGTGTAATATACCTATACACACAATATGTATATTCTTAAGATTCAATTCATCGTATAAGTCTGGATAAACTTTAAATATTATATATTACGTATATACATGTACATCGAGACGTGTCGTCGTCGATATCGTCCCTCTATTTTTATTATTGTACATTTTTCTTATACATAGTCTGCCTTTTTTGACTTATATTAATATATTTTTACACATATAGTAACACAATATTGTAATTTATATGTGTTATTATTATTATTATTATTATTATTATTATTATTATTATTATTATTTGCGGTTGTTTGCACGAGCGTTCCGCACGTAACAAATGTTGGATGTAACAATTTGTAAAGAAAATTTGTTCTTTTTTTTCTGTTTATCGAATAAATTTCATCGAAAGAAATGAACGAAGAAAAAAAGATACTCTACGCATTATAGGTTTGAGAATTTTTGCGACGAGGGATTTTTCAGAGGCATTTTGTACTTTCGTCTTTGTATATGTTTTGTTGTAAAGACTATAAAAAAAAGAAAAATAAATACAAAAATGATACAAAGACTATACAATTATTTACAACAACAAAATAAAATAATAAAACTATATTGTGTTTCGTTATATTTCGCACACCTGTCGTTATATTTATTATATCAAAATGTAATAAAAAGGCAAATACATATGTGTGGTTCTCTGTTAAATCGAAGATGAAAAAATGAATATTGCTATAACTACGGGAATACGTTTTAGAGGTATCCAGTAATTCTCCTGAATTTTTTCAAATTTTTTCGAGGCCATTATTTGAAGTTACAGAGAGTCAAACTTGACATTTCAGCACTTTTTTACATTATATGCCCATTTTCGTGAATTTGTAGCTCCCAGGGGATGCATTTTTCACTAAAAACATAACTATGATTTTTTTTGTAAAATTTTCTGAACTTTTCATTATAAATACTTTTAAAGACATAAATCTATCAGAATAAAGTAGGCCTATCGTACTCTTTGTCCACTATGGTTGGTGGAATTTCCCAGAGCACGGCCTTTTAAAATAATTAAAGGCGTTTCGTCCTCGATCTCCAGCTTGGACTCCTCAGTAAGGAACTGGAGATCTTACCTTAGACGCCAGTCGCAAGATGAACCGCGACGCCAGCTAGATGTTCTGCGGCTATATATATAGAAAAGAGATCTCTTTTCTATATATATAGCCGCAGAACATCTAGCTGGCGTCGCGGTTCATCTTGCGACTGGCGTCTAAGGTAAGATCTCCAGTTCCTTACTGAGGAGTCCAAGCTGGAGATCGAGGACGAAACGCCTTTAATTATTTTAAAAGGCCGTGCTCTGGGAAATTCCACCACCATAGTGGACAAAGAGTACGATAGGCCTACTTTATTCTAAAATAAAGCATTTAGTTCGGAGAGACCGATATTATATAATTTACACATATATAAATCTATTCTGTCACATTCTTGTAAGCCATTTAAACCTCAAATAATGAAAATCAGCAATTCTGCTCCGGACTCTGGAAACCTAATACTGTCTAAAAGATGTCTTTTTATAGTCAGAAACTGCCTAAAAATTTCCAGAGTGGGTCTAAATCATTAAGATCACTTATGGTCAAAATATCCGGGAAAAGTGCCCGAAATATTAATAGAAATGTATATTTGTTGCCTTATAACGATGAATCCGTTAGCATGATCATTGCAAAAGAATTCATGCAGTTACCTAGGAGTGGTAGAAAAGAATCTCTACTTGTTTCAATATCCATCTAATCCCCTGTAAGCTGTTAAAAATACAAATATTATTATATAATTATAAACAATTATGTTTTAAACATTTATAATGCTGGATTTTCAATTTTACAACCACTATAAGAATTATGATACTAATTTGAAGGATTACTATAAGTATATCAACTACTGGACAACTCTAAAACATATTCCCACAGTTATAGCAATATTAATTTTTTTCGTCTTTGATTTCACTGAGAACCACCCACATATATATATATATATATATATATATAAAGCGCAGCTATATACGTACAATTGTTGCATAACAATTTAAACCAATGTATTAAATAAACAAATAAATAATTGTTGCATAACAATTATTTTTAATCAGAAAAACATCGAGATTTCGAGGATGTTGATTAAATTGAAGAATTGTTTAAAGCTCCGAAATTATTAAGTACAACGATGTATGTGTCAATAGTGCATTAAAAAAGTAGATGTTCGAATGATATAATTTTCTATTGAAGATGATCCAACTTGCTAGGAGAGATGTATTTTTATATCGTTATTGAATTACATGCTTTTGTGTTCGTGCGTGCTCGTGCGTGTATGCGCGCGCGGGTGTGTGTGTGTGTCATGTACATTGATTGAATAAAATTAAGGTAAAAGGAATCGCTACTTGAGGTTATTATGCGGTATAAAAACCACTTTGTTCGTTATTTTAGATAGCGTATATAAGGGATTAATTTCCATTGTCATTGTTAGTACTGTTTCAAGTTTTGTACAGAGATTCGCGAGTAAGTATTTGGATCTCTTATATCTTTATACTTTTCTTTTTTTTCTATCACGATAATCTATAATTTTCGATTTGCAACAGGTATGGTACCTTCGAGACGTCTACTTTTTTGTTTACTGATGTGTTACTTTGCTCTAGTCGCGGTTTCCGCAGCTCATCTTTCAATAGGTACGTTTTTTCATGAGTTGCTTTGTAATTTAGAAATATTTTATTTTATTTATAAATACGTACGATAATCGTTATCCAATTTTTTTCGATTCAGCGGATTAATCGCGATTTAAAGTTTCGATTCATTTGAATTGTAGTACAAAATTAAATCGCGATCTGAAATTTCGATTCTCGTGAAAAAATTTGATTTGCGATTCAACAAGTCAGTCAAAACAATGTGAAATAATAAATTACGATTTTATTGAATCGAAATTGAAACGCAAGGCCTCCAATTTGCCATATGACCAACTCTGGCTTATGGAAAAATTATGGAAAATATAAGAAAAAATTAATCAAACATAAATTTAGTTTTAAAATTATATGGACCATTTGGGCAAAACTTTTATCTAATTATTTTTACCAAGTCGTACCTACAGTTGATCTCAGCTTTTTGATAAATTTGAGTTATTCTAACCAAAATCAAGCATAAGAATCTAATGCATTTATATTTTTTGTAACTTATAATTTACCATAATTTTTATTAATTAACTTTTAATAAAAATTTAATCTTACAAAGTATCTGTTAGTCAGATTAGTATGCTACAAAACCTAAAATCATGTTACTCTAATAGTAATTTATGCACTTAGGGAGTAAAATAGGCATTTATTCCAGGGATGAAAGTTGCTGCTTCCTCGTTTTAGCTTTGGCAATAATTCATCCAAGGCAATAATCGTCTTTTACTCCCGAAGTGCATATACATTTTTCACCCTGATCATTTAAAATGTCACTATTTGCAATAACAATTTTTTTTTTAATTTCTAAAATTTTTTTATGTTCTAAAATTTGTTATATATTTAATTCAATATATTAAATTTTTTTTTTATTATTATTTTAACGTCGCTCTTTTTATGCTCCCAAACCGGTGCTAATCAGCGACGGAGGTCATACGATGTCTTGGTGAAGAAAGCACTTGTTGAAAATACATTCGCCAGTGGTGGTTGTATTAATCGGCCGGGGCCGGGAATCGAACCTGGGACCTCCAGATTACGAGCCCGACGCCCTACCGACCGAGCCATCGCAGGCCTCTATATAATAAATTTAATGTAGTATTTATATAAAAAGGCTAAATTAAGTGTTCAAAACAAAAAAGAGAGTCTACGTAAATAAAATGTTTCTTCGATGAATACATGGGTGTACGGGAAATAAATTGATCGAAGTAATAAAATGCAATTTTACTCCACTCGTAGAAGTTAATAAAGTAGTTTTTTTAGATGATGAGGGTGAAAAAGAAATTTTTAATTTAATTTTCAAGAAAAAAATTATAAAACTACACATTTTGTTTATTTATTCTAAGTAAAATTGACGACAAGTGGCCATCGAAACGATATTTGGATACCATATGACATAACTAAATAATACATTTTTGTAAAATACATATATTATACTTTATTTTCATGTAATTTTTAATAATTGTTATTTATTTAATTGTTTTATGTATTTACCCCTTTGAATATGAGACTAATCCACGTAAATGGATAACAATATAATTAATAATATTACAATAAAAAACACTAGCAAGTATTGAAAAAAAACTAAAAAATTACATGTTAAGAACAGATACATTATTAATTTTTTTCAAACATTCTAAGTATTCTTTGTATTTCGTGGATAAAAGAGGCCTGCGATTACTCGATTGGTTTGGGCATCGGGCTCGTGATGTGGAGGTCCCAGGTTCGTTTCCCGGCCCGGGCCGATTGATACAACCACCACTGGGGAATGTATTTTTAACAAGTACTTTCATATCAAAGACATCGTATGACCTCCGTCGCTGATTAGCACCAGTTAGGAGTATAAAAAGAGCGACGTTAAAATAATATGTAAGATTTGCATATGGCAATATTCCATTTAGAAGTCATGTAACCCCGTACCGATTTGAGCTTTGATGGGTGTCTGCGTTTAGAAGACGTGACTTTGCTTTCGTTAGTATTTGTCGTCAAATACGCAGATCTAAGCGCGTTAAATCTCGTACTGAAACTTAGAACCAGTCGTTTCTAGTCTCGACATCTCACATCGTAAATTCGTTAAGTAATGTTGAATTTGATTCTACTGTGATACCTAAATTTAAAAGACATTTTTATAAGGAGTTATTGATGCAAGTTAAAAATGATTGGAACTATCGAGTCCAGATAAAAAAGATTATTTTGTTCTATTTTTCTCCAAATCTTTATACACTTTGCTAGCCTATATCCGTTTTTACTTTTTCATCTGTAGATTTTTGTAACTGTGTGTAAAAGTTAAATTATATATTAAGGAAAACCTGAATGAACAATTTAATCAATCTTATCAAATGACTCTCCAAACTTCTTTAAGTGAGAAATTACACTTTTGGAGAAAATAGAATTTCCTTTAATTAAGAATTGGACAAGTATTCATTCGTTACTTTTCGTTGAATACTTTTTAAAAATGAAATAAAAGTAGAGATAAATAAAAAAAAGTGATATCTACGAAATTAAGCAATATGTAAGTCATTTAGAGTAATTAAAAAACTAATACTCGAACATAATAGTCGACGAATACTTTTTATCGAATACCGGTTATTGACCCTAAGTATACGTCGAATACTTTTCGTCGAAAACTATTTTATTAAACAATAATAAAACAAAAAAAAACTTCATAAAAGCTAATTTCATATTTATTTTTCATATAATTTTTTTAAACAAAATTGTTATTGGATAAGCTGAATCAAGATCCGTGCTCAGTATATGCCAATTTTGATTACAAAAAAAGATCTAAAGCCTTTCAAAAAAAACGCAAAAAATTGTCATTTTCAAAGTTTATGATTTTTTTTCAGACATAAGAAACATGAATTCATGTGGTTTTCAAAATGCAACTATATGCGAAAAATTTAATTTTTCTTTTATTAATTTTTTTCTCGAAAACTAAAGGCTTAAAAAAAATTGTTCAATAACAAAAATATTAAAACTTATGAAGGAACACTCTTAAATTTTTTTCTGATTTTTTTTCTTTATAGACAAATCACAAAAAGCAAATTTTTAAAAAATGTCTTCAAAAAATCTGAAAAAATGTTGGTGTTTCTTGATTAATTTTAAGACATTTTTATTCCTGGACAATTTTTATCTAAGCCATTTGTTTTCGAGAAAAAAATTAATAAAAGCAAAATTAGATTTTTTGCATGTACTTACATTTTGGCCGCCATTTTGGCAAAAAAAGCGAATATGTGAAAATTTCCTGGTAAACTTCAACTAATGTATGCACCGTTAGTTAATTAAAACCCCATGAATTCATGTTTCTTATGTCTGAAAAAAAATCATAAACTTAGAAAATGACAATTTTTTGCCTTTTTTTTAAACAAATCAAAGTGCGCGGTAGCGCAACCAACGCAAGTATAATGCGCGCTATTACGTATTAGACATCTAACTGCACCTGCGGTTTTTTTATTTTTGAATATTATAGAGATAAACACTCAAACTAAAAATCAAAAGAAAGTTGAGTTCAAGTAGAAACAATTTGAAAAAAAGAAGCTTAAATTGCTCAATTTGGAGCAAAGTTATGAAATAAATAATAAATTAAAGAAATATTAACTAATATTTAATGTGAAAAATTGATTGTTTCTTTAAGCCTAAAATTCTTCAAATTCTTATTTTCTTCATAACTTTGCTCGAAGTCGAGCAATTTGAGCTTTTTTCAAATTGTATCTACTTGAACTCAACTCTCTTTTGGTTTTTAGTTTGAGTGTTTATCTCTATTTGTTTCGAGGCTATAAGCGATTCAATTGGAAGTAATTTTAATTAAAATTATTATCAAATGTCGAATAACTTTCGTCAATGTGGCCATTGGCACGTAATAACTTGGCTTTCTTCACATTTTATATTATAAAAGACATACCAAAGTTAGGATAAAATCCGTTTACCGAAAGGTCATGTACTCCCCTTGTAAGTGACTTACACATCGCATAATTTGATAGATATATCACTTTTTTTAACGTTTCATCTTCATTTTTATTTAATTTTTGAAAAGTATTCGACGAAAAGTTGCGGACGAATACTTGCCCACCTCTGTAATGTACTATTAAAAAATTTTAAAACAATTTTTTATATTTTCTTTTACAGGCACGTGTTTCCGAAATTGTGCGCAATCTAAGAAATTCCTAGGTACTTATTTCGACTCGCAGCTCTGTGACGAATATTGCGTTAAGTTTAAGGGAAAAATGACACCGGACATCGAAGATCCTGACTCTCTAGCTCCATTCCTTATGAATTTAAACGAAGTTCAATAATGCTTCAATTAAATATAATTTGTGAATTAATAAGTAGTGCGCACATTTTTTTCCGATATTCAGGGATATTTATTATGATTTGTATGTAAAACACTATTCAAGTTATCGTATTGTCATTTATTTTTATACATTTATGTAAATTCGATATTTCAAGGGTAGGTTGCACTGGTAAATGAAATTTGTTGTTTCAGATTTTTACATGATATGTAAACATTCTTAGTTGAAATTCCGTGTTATCGAACTTTTAATTATTATTATAAATATATATATATATATATATATATACTATCTATTGATCACAATTTATTAGTATACTTAGTTTATTAGCATTATATTTATAAAAGTAAAACAAAATTTTCATTTAACAGTGCAGTTTATCCTCGAGTACACTTACAGAAATCTCTTTCTCTCTTACACAATATAATAACATTGAAGAAAATCACATTTTTGTAGAAAAAAAATATCATTAACCCTTCCCATAAAATGCAAATTTTGTGCATTTTTTAATTATCGAAAAAATTAACTTTTGGCCGTTGCAAACGACGTTCCACATTCCGGTATAATAGCTAGCGTCTGTTTATATTCGAGCTGTTGTATCTGCAAGCACAATAAAATAAGCCGTTTACATTATACTTATTGCTAAATATTAATAATATTTTAAAATTCAATTAAAATTTATATCGCCAGTACAATTTTATTTTTCTTTAAATCCTTCTCCTTAACAACAAGTTTACCATAACAGAATTTTGACCATTTTCCATGGTTTGAAGTTAGAAATTGTTATTTAACCCATCAATGCGCAAATAGGCATAAATCGAAACTTATCATAATAATGCTCATTTTTTTCTATATATGTTTTGAACTTCCGATATTTTGTTATAATAAGTTGATTTATCATACGTAAAATAAACAATAAAATTATTATTATCTTTAATCAATTAAAATTTTGTATTACAAAAAATATATTTAATAATTCTGCTTGGATACAAAACGGTCATTGGATCCTATTATTTTAACCCTATATCTTTTGTTTTTTATTGCTAGATAGTCAAAATACTTTTATTCCAATGAAAATATACGAAAAAACAGAGCAAAATGACTAAAATTTGGTGTTTTATTCGTAGATTTCCATTGAAATGACATTTTTTGACTGTCTAGCAATAAAGAACAAGAAATGTAGGGTGAAAATATACCATTTAATGATCCTTTCTATATACATAAGTCAATTTTCCTGACGGCATTGTAAATCATACAATTGTTATGATAGACTACGAAAATCGAAAAAAAATGCTGTCCCTTTAGGTGTTAATAAAAAATGTCTAATTATATACCTAAAAAAAATAAATTCATAAGTCTGCTAGGGTTGAAATTTTCAATTACGATAATAAACAAAAAAAGGAAGAAAAAAACTGTACCTGTTGTCGAAGCACCTTCTCGTTGGCAGCAGCCTTCGCAAGTAGATCTTTGACTTTCGACAAGAGTTCGGATTTCCGAATGAGCTGTTGCCTCAAGATAAACACCTCGCCGGTGCAATCGTCGTCGAGTTTTTCGACAACGGTGTTCTCCATAATAATTACTCTTTTTCTCGCCAATTCCAATTCCATTTCCAAAGAGGCGATTCGTTGCAACGCCACTTCATAATCCTCTCTTAAATCCATGCATTTACACTGAGCGTTCACCTCGGATTTCAATTTTTTATTATCAACTTGTAATTTTTCGACTAATTTTTTGAGTGCCACTACGGTCCTCTCGAGCTCAGTTTTTGTTCTCTGGGCACTTTCACGTCTCGATCCTCCTCCAACCACGCAGTGCGATTCTATCGACTTCTCGGACTTCAACAGTTCTACGTATCTAATTTTGGTGTTAAACAAGTTGGGTTATCTCATCAATTTTTTTTGTTATATCAGTACTACAATTGTCTACAGTAATAAGAAATTATTTATATAATATTTATTATTATCATTCGTTTGGTGCAGTCGCCAAAGTTGAAACTTCATCGTCACCGTTATTGAAATGAGGTTAAAACGAAATTTCAACTTTAGCGGAAACATTCGGTGTTTCATCAAATTGATTAATGTATTCTCCTTACTTTTCTAAGTGTTGGATTTTTTCTTGCAATCTAGGTACGTTTACGCTCGCTCTTTCAAGCTCTAAGCGCAATTCGAAATTTTCACTTTCCAGTCTCAAATTTTCTTTTTCCAACATTTCTTGTATGTCCGTGTATTTTTTCACTTCACCGTTCATATAGTCGTCGTCCTACAATAATTGTACATTCATTATTTTTCAACGTTGTTTTAATTGATTCCTAAATCATTATTAAGGTATATGAATAATTAAGAAGAATGTGCCAGTTTCTTAAATAATAAATCAACAAATAAATAAAGAAAAAAAGATTTTTTACGTTGAATGCAACGACGTTATATGTTTTATTGTCCAAATTCGCCAATATCGTCAAGGTGAAACAAACGATATGTAATTAATTAATTAATTACGGAATTAGAACGATTATAAAATTAAGATTCAAAGACAAGAACTATAACGTTACATAAAATTAACGATGTGTACCAATTTATTTGTGACAATTATTCGGCAGCGTATATTAACGAAACACAAAGAATATTAAAAATCCCAATTAATGGACATAAAAATATTAAAGATGACACACTGATGGTTATAAAGCACATCGGTCAAAATATAATCATCAATTTTGATTCGTATTATAATATTAAATGCGGAATACAATTATCAAAAGATTCATTTAAACAATAGTTATGTTAAAAAAAGTAATAAAAAATTTTAAATAAAAATAATATATATGGGTGATTCTCTGTGACATCGAAGATGAAAAAAATAAATATTGCTATAACTGTGGGAATATGTTTTAGAGGTATCCAGTAGTTCTCCTGAATTTTTTCAGATTTTTTCTGGGCCATTATTTTAAGTTACAGAGAGTCAAAGTTGACATTTTAGCACTTTTTTGCATTATATGCCCATTTTCATGAATTTTTAGCTCCCAGGGGATGCATTTTTCACTAAAAACATAAGTATGACTTTTTTTGTAAAATTTTCCGAACTTTTCATTAAAAATACTTTTAAAGACATAAATGTATGCTGACACACTCTTGTAAGCCATTTAAACCTTAAATAGTGAAAATCAGCAATTCTGCTCCGGACTCTGGTAACCTAATACTGTCTAAAAGATGTCTTTTTATAGTCAGAAACTGCCTAAAAATTTCCAGAGTGGGTCTAAATCATTAAGATCACTTATGGTCAAAATATCCGGGAAAAGTGCCCGAAATATTAATAGAAATGTATATTTGTTGCCTTATAACGATGAATCTAGTAGCATGATCATTGCAAAAAAATTTATGCACTTACCTTGGAATGGTAGGAAAGTATCTCCACTTGTTTCAGTATCCATCTAGTCCCCTGTAAGCTGCTAAAAATACAAATATTATTATAAAATTATAAAAAATTATTTTTTAAACATTTATAATGCTGGATTTTTAGTTTTACATCCCTTACAAGAATTATAATACTAATCTGAAGGATTACTATAAAAGTATGAACATTATTATTATTATTATTCAGCAATACATTGTTTAGATTTCACAAACTTGTCACTGTCACGTTATCGTATTATTCATTATAATTATATATCCGATTTATTTATATATCTTTTGTATTAAATACGTATATTCAGTTATTGTAATAATGATGTTTATATATTTATAGTAATCCTTCAGATTAGTATTATAATTCTTGTAAGGGATGTAAAACTAAAAATTCAGCATTATAAATGTTTATAAATGTTTAAAACATAATTGTTTATAATTATATAATAATATTTGTATTTTTAGCAGCTTACAGGGGATTAGATGGATACTGAAACAAGTGAAGATACTTTGCTACCACTCCAAGGTAAGTGCACAAATTTTTTTGCAATGATCATGCTAATAGATTCATCGTTATAAGGCAACAAATATACATTTCTATTAATATTTCGGGCACTTTTCCCGGATATTTTGACCATAAGTGATCTTAATGATTTAGACCCACTCTGGAAATTTTTAGGCAGTTTCTGACTATAAAAAGACATCTTTTAGACAGTATTAGGTTACCAGAGTCCGGAGCAGAATTGCTGATTTTCACTATTTAAGGTTTAAATGGCTTACAAGAGTGTGACATCATACATTTATGTCTTTAAAAGTATTTTTAATGAAAAGTTCGGAAAATTTTACAAAAAAAGTCATACTTATGTTTTTAGTGAAAAATGCATCCCCTGGGAGCTAAAAATTCATGAAAATGGGCATATAATGCAAAAAAGTGCTAAAATGTCAACTTTGACTCTCTGTAACTTCAAATAATGGCCCAGAAAAAATCTGAAAAAATTCAGGAGAACTACTGGATACCTCTAAAACATATTCCCACAGTTATAGCAATATTTATTTTTTTCATCTTCGATGTCACAGAGAACCACCCATATATATATATATATATATATATATATATATATATATATATTACATATATAACATATATTCTTATATATATTACATATATTCTCAGATAAAAAAAGGTGAATCGTTTATGTAAATTTATGTGTACCTATGTTGTATTAATCGTTATGAATCCATAATTAATCAAAATTTGTTATTTAACCTGAATAGTTTGACGAATTTTCCATCTTTATTTATTTTAAATATTTCAATTAATATAAATAGAGGATTAAAGACAAGATTTATCATCGCTTTGCATTTGCATTTGTACAAATATATGAAACATAAAATTACAAAAAATTATCAAAACGTGTTTATCATCTTTTTGCGTTACGCGAGAAATAACAAACAATATCTTGAATTCGCGCGGCTATTATTTACGATTCTGTGAGATTATGATAATCCAAAAATTGATAAATCAGACGCACGGATGACCCATTTTATTTCTTTCAAAGCACCCGGTCGAAAATGAACCGCAAAAACTAAAAGAAAATAAAATAAACGATCTCGATATACGCGAAAGATAAATGAAACAATAAAAAACCAACACATAACGTCAATTGCATTAAACGATATATAAAACCGCGTGACGTAATGGTATAAACCATAATGGAATTGCATATATTACGTAAATATGGGTGAATGTACACGCACGCACACACACACACACATATATATATATATAGCGACCTCAAAAGTAATAGTTGGAGAATTCTTTTTTTGGTCGTGAAGCTTATCATTATCTTGCCGAGCGAGACGTCCAACCAGTTCTTGAACGCGATCCCTTAGTTCTTGGCATTCTCTTTGCAACTCTTGTACAAGAGCGTCGTTCTTGCTTTCCGATGCTTCGGACCAATTAGCGACGGGTGCGCTTGCACTTTCGCTACTGTACTTCCCACGAAGATACCATTTTTCCCGTTCCATGCACGATATCAGATTGCGCAATTTTTCGTAATTACCTTGCAACCTTTGACACTCATCAGTTTTCTCTTTCAACTTATCCTTTAATTTCTCGGCCGTTTGCTGCCACTTTTTCAACTTCTCCCACAAACCCAAATCCTCGGCTGTCTGTTGGCAAATTCATATATTTTTCTTTATTTGGTGGGTTGATAACACTTTTTTCTTACTATTATGAGAAATACGAAATTGTTTTTGATGATATATAGATCAATTGACAATTCGAAATTTACAAGTTCTTTTTTAAATTGCAATTCGATATCAGTATAAAAATAAAAGAACATTAGATACTTTTTAACTATAGTTCATTTCAAATTAGAAAATCTAAGCTTTTTTTCGATCATCAACAAGATATTTACAACGTCAATTTTCACGTTTCAAGAATTTTGAAAAAGACATTTTGATATATATACGATACAAGCTGATAAACTATTTTATTAATAAACACGAAAAATAGTGTATACCTTTTTTCGAACAATCGGAAAGAATAATGTTTAGAGAAGAGATTGGGTATATACGATCACGATTTTACATATTGTATAAAACAATTAAAAATAAAAAAAAAACGATACGTAAGATAAGAGCATTTTTAAAAAGTATTTGTCGGTATTGGGCGAATATTTTAATAATACTTATATAAATAAATCGGAATATAATATATTGTTGTACATAATTATATTTTAATTTGTAAAATAATTATCAGAAAACGCATTTCGAATGACATACTCGTATCTATAAAATCAATAAACAATTTTTTTGAGGCCACCTTCGGGACCTCACTTTTCTTCATCTATAATACATATATAATATGTGAAACAAAATTTGAACATGACATAAAAGGCATGTGACACTTTTTTAAGTTTGAAGTTTAAAATAAAAACCGCTACCAGTTAATTGGCACGTAGCATCCTCAAATTAACATGTCTACCCAATATGCAATATACTACACAAATATAGTATTATTATATTATTTAAAACAAATTTTTATAACATTTCGAAAAGTATTATTTTTTTCTGATTGAAACTTATATACCTAGTTATAGCTATAGTTATAGTTATAGCTAGCTAAAAAAATTAATGTATTTGTGTAATAAAAAAAGTACACATCTATACGAAAAATGTAATAAAAAAATTATTAAAATAGAAAAATAAAGATAATTTCAATCAATCCTCAATTAATATTATTCCTAATCTTCGGTTTCAAATATTCCGAGAATTTTTCTTGATTCTAAGAAAATTGTGTACAACCAAATTAATTTTTTCATCAAGTAGCGAAGAAATTTTTAGATGGCATCAATTAAAAATATAAAAAATTATCTTTTTTACTTGTCTTTAAATTTGATAAAACATTTTCTACTAAAAATACTATATAGTTATTATATTAAACACATAATTATCAATGAATTGACAGCGGTTTTTGTTCATAATAAGACAATTCTGTTCAATTAGATTTAATTTTTTGCAACTGACATAAAAAAACTTTTGTACAAAAATATATAATGCTTAATAACTTAGGTACTTATAGATGTTTTGAGCTAAAAAACAAAACGGATCGAAACTACCAAAAAGACTATTGTTTCCCAAAGTTTCAAGTGGATTGAATGCTTTTCATTCTTGAAAACGTTCGACATAAAAACCCCAATTTTTTCACATTTTAATTCTTTTATTCAAAATTAATGAATATAATTATGTTACGTCTTTATTATGGTTAGATAATTAATTTTTATAATTTATTTGATTCTGCCGATTTAGTTCAAAGATTATTTGTTTCGATATAATTGTTCTATAAATACATAAAATTTTACAATTTTTTTATTTTAAACTTCAAACTCAAAAGAAGTGTGGCCCAAGCCTTTTATTATATGTTCAAATTTTGTTTCACATATTATATGTACTATAGATGAAGCAAAATGAGGTCCGCAAGGTGTGCCTCAAAAAAGCGGCAACTTCAATTCGCGCAATGGCCGGGATTTTATTTTATTCATTTATTATTTAAATTATTTATCATTTAAATATGAAACCATACGATGATATTCTTATGTATGTATTCGATGATTCTTTAGTATAATAAATTTCTATACGTATATGCGTATGGTTATTATTTACTTTGATTCTCTTCGCTTGCTGCGCGACGAATTGCCGATCCAACATTCCCTTAGCATCGTGCAGCTCCTCTTCCAATTCTTTGACTTTTCGTTCAAGCTGCATTTCGCGTCTCGATGCCTTTTTTTCTTGAGCCTTAACCGCCATGTACCTCAAATATTTAACGTAAATTATAATCGACTATCCAAACCTCAATATATCCACACGAAAATTAATGTACAATTAAAAATAACCATATAGTCTTGAGTAATGAAATCAAAGCCTAGAATTTCCATGTAATATTTATCCATTGAAACTACATATATACGAAGCATTCCATGTTAAGTCATCCCATCAATATTTTAAAATGCACTAAATTTTAAGTACAGACAGGAAATGTTTTTCAAAATGTCGTTCAAAAGTTACCTCTGCAGGTTGATTTTTTTCAAAGATGATTGTACTTAAA
The DNA here is from genome assembly GCA_026168455.1 of Theocolax elegans. Classification (NCBI taxonomy): domain Eukaryota; kingdom Metazoa; phylum Arthropoda; class Insecta; order Hymenoptera; family Cerocephalidae; genus Theocolax; species Theocolax elegans. The sequence goes on along the minus strand of CM047430.1, from coordinate 74,137,796 downwards.
AAAAATACAGGTAATACAAAATTTTTTTGTTTGCTCTTACTTAAAACATTTTCATATTCTACGATATAAAAGTGACATTTTTTCTCTTTATCATTTTTTTGTATCTATAAAAGTTTTTAATATATTTAGATTTTAAAAAAAAGGCTATTTTCGAGCAAAAACTACCGTAACTTTGTTTAAAATAAAGTTACAAAAATGAAAAAAAAACCAGTCGAAAGCTGTTGAAAAAAGCTAAAAATCTATCTGGATAACTTTTTGGTTTCGTCAATCTTTTGAAAACTGCATTGAATTCAAAAAGGTGTCCAAAATTTTTTTTTTTTAAACTAGTTTATTGCCATTTAATAGTTTCAAAAAATAGTATTTTTTATAAGTGACTTAGGCCAATCGAAAGGTATTAAAATAAGCTTTCAAATGGTCTCCGACTGGTTTTTGTACGATGATCTCTTTCAAAGATACAAAACTTTAAACTTTATCCTATTTTGCTCCAGGGGGGGGTAAAAGTAAGTGCCTGGCACTGTACATATAAATACTATAGTTATTTTTTGGACTTTGTTAGTCTGTTATTTACATATAAATAATATATTTTTTATTCTATTCTAAATACATGAGTAATTAAATAATTAGAGGTAATTATAATAAATAGAAAATCTCACTTTTTAAATAACTTCATTATTTACGAATTAAAATTCCATTTGATTATAGGATATCCCGCTTAAATATAGAATCACATTAAATTCCGAAGAAGAATTCCACTTACAAGGAAAGCCTCAGGCCTACAGGAAACCGATCTTTACCAAAGGACCAAAGTCAAGTATATGTTTTCTACTATAAATATATGAAGAAAGACGGAGTTACATATGCCAATTCCCCTTAACAAAATAACAAAAATTCCATAAAAATAAATGCGGTCGCCAATAACTCTAAAACAAATAGAGATATGCTATCAAGCTTAAGTTGAAAAGAAAGGTGGGATCGTGCGTACATTAGATTTAAAAGAAGAAGCTCAAATATTTTGATTAGGTCAAAAGTGATGGAAGAAAGAAGAATAATAAGATAGTTTGGCCTTAAAATCAGTACGTTTTTTAACCCGTTAAGACATAAACGAATAAAATTTTTTTTCGATTTTCGTACTTATTATTCGATGCATAAATTACAAGCGATTGTAATGTCAATTTTTCCTTCGTAGCTCTAGATGCCTTCTTTCTATTTTAAAAAAAAATTATAATTTTTCGAAAGTAAAAAATGCAGAAAATGTATTGCTCGCTTTTATTAAATAATCTTTTTTATAACAAAAAATTCTTTTTAATTCTTCTGTTTGTAATCAAAAGCTTCCTTGCTTGCTAAGTATACTTTAACATTGTATTTTTTGTTTTTCATGACAAACTAGTCAAAAAATTTCGATTTCAATAAAAATTTACGAAAAAATAACGAAAATTGTGTAAATTAACCATTTAATTAGCCATTTAATACTCTTTTAATATAGTATTTATTGATTTTTAGGTCAACCTATCTTTTTATTCTTCTTTCTTTCCTAATTTTTTACCAAATTAAAATATTTATGCTTCCTTATTATTTAAACCAAATAGTAGAATTCAGAATATAAGAAATAGCTGGTAAATTAATAAATGGACAGCGAAAATGGTTAGGTATTGACTCCCGATGAAACGCTTTTTCGCCCATTTCTTGCACATTTATTGGAATGAGCATAACCACGAAACATAAAGTATTCATTTCTGGGTAATGTTCTAAACAAGATGCGAAGCATGTTGTCAAATTTGATCCCTTTTACCATTTCCGATCGAGTCCGACGATTGTTTGCGTCGTACAAACACTCATTTCAAGATATTTTAACTTTTATAAATTAATCACCAAATTGATCCGAAACATTTTTGCAGTCTTGTTCATAGCCTATGATGCGCCAGGTATCCTGCTTACGGAAACTAGTTTTACAACCTTCAAAATACTTAGTTCAATCCTAACATTTATAGATTATTCTATTAAATAGCTAGGAAAGGTTAAAAAAAAGCGTTTCATCGCAACCCCAAAAATATACCTAGTTTTAGCCTATTTCTAGTTTAACTGGCTTGGTACTGCTCACTAAATGGATTTCAATTCTACTAGGGATCTACCTTGATTTAACCCATTAAGGGGGTTCCATACTCAATTTTTGATGATTAATTAATAAAAAACTAGAACAGTATGTGAAAAAATAAGAGAAGAGGCGCCTTCATTTATTGACAATCTAACTGTGTGCTGAATTTCAGATTAAAATTATATTGCGTTTTTGAGAAAAGTCTTACCAAAAATATCAAATCTTTTCACCTCGTTGAGGTTAGGTTCACATTTTTGGTAAGACTTTTCTCAAAAACGCAATATAATTTTAATCTGTAATTCAGCACACAGTTAGATTATCAATGAAGGCGCCTCTTCTCTTATTTTTTCACATACTGTTTTATTTACACATTTATTACTAATAATCACGATTGCCGGTAAGGTAGGGAGGATAAATATTGACTATGGCACCCCGTTAAATAATAAGGAAGCGTAAATATTTTTATTTGGCTTACCAATGCCCAACATTTACTTGGCGAAATATATCTATTACAAAAGAGCGTTAGAATCTAAAACTCCGGGTTTCTTCATATTTTTATACCAGAAATCATATTTAAAGTTTGGTTTAGATCCATTTCCCGCAGACCTGACGCTTTCCTTATTAGAGCAAAAGAAACTACTATTCTTCAGTACTGTATGGTCATATTTTAACACAATATTTTCAGATACCTTTTACTCAATTGTTGTTGCAACTCGGTTATTTCGCTCTTATGCGTTCTCTCCCTCTCCATCGAAGCTTGCAACTGTTTTCGCAAATTGTCCAACTGCAATTGAACCTGCTCGTACTCGACGTGACGAGAATCTTCGGTGTCGTACATCGTTGACAGTTGCTCGGATGCAGTAACCGCGTGCTCCAACTCGTTCTGTTAATAATAAACATTTCTTTTTTTTATAATAATTTTCAAAATAATATTCTCAATAACTTTTGATCACTAAACTAAAAAAATGAACCTATATATTATAAAAGTATTTAACTGAGCAGAAGGATTGCTCGTTTTAAGATTATACATCTTAACTATCAAGTTTTTACATAATATCTCTATACAACTACTCATTTTCATTTTTAACATGTCAAAGATATTCATAGTTTAAAACAAATTCAACGATGTATATGGACTTACTGAAAAATAAAAAGTGCGACTAAGTAGATCCAAGTCTAGATGCAATTAAGATTTTTAACAATAGAGAAAAATCTGGTGAGGATGGTGAAGTACCATCAAAGTTTCTTAACGTAATGCAAGTAATCCTTTTCTCAGAGTATATTCATGTACAGATAAATATTTTCCAAACTTTATAAATATTAATTGTACAACTGTTCAAACATATATTTTATCGAAATTTTCGGTCCAATATGTCTTAATGGGATGTCGGAGTCAGAAAATGGTCATTTGTTATATTATTTTATAAACAAATGAATGAGTTTTCGAAAAAATCCTGATTGCCAGGCCCTTAGGCATGTTTTAAATAATATATTAACATTTTTCAAGATATTGAAATCAATGTTTTGACTACGATGTTTGAGTTGAAAGTTTATGGCTTTTTTAAATAGATACCGACAAAAAATTGATATTTTTTCTTAAAAAAAATCAAAACGTCAAGCCGTCCCTTATGTTATAAGCTGACATAGATGAAATTTTGTTTACATCATTAATTCAATATATTTGATTGAATTTTCGGATTGAAAGGTGTATGCCTTGAAATTTGGCTCCGATATCCCCTTATATTCTAAAATAAACGTGCGTTGAAATTACAGGCGTGTGTTCAAATTGTCCGGCAATCTTGGGTTATATAATCTGAGTAACTGTATATTGTTACAATCAATTTTGACAAGTGGTTAAGTTGGTACCCCGTTTGTTTACCGTTATATCGACGCCTCGTACGAAAAAAAGCACAACTCAGATTTTGTAATGTTATTTTAAATGGGAAAATCTGAATTGTGCTTTTGTTCGTTCGAGGCGTCAATATAAACTTAAATGCGGCGTGTTTCTAAACAACGATAAAATAATGAATTTACTTCGATTTCGTCGGCTAAGCGATTGTCCTTGATTTGCAATGCTTTCATAAACGAAAGCACTTCGGTTTTGGTAGTTGGCGCACGACGATTAATTGACAATTGTCGTCGCAATTCGTCTATATCGCGCTCTCTCCTATTAAGCTCCATTCGATAACTTTCGATTTCCTCTCGGTGCTGATGCTCCAGCCTATTGTACATTATAATAAAACGAAATTTTACTAATAATTTTTTGAAAATAATAAAAATGAAAATGAACGTGGAAATCGAATGTAAATAAAATTATAAAGGTTAAAAGTGAAGCGAGGTTATAGAGGAAGTATGGAATATTATAAAAATATATATTCTTATTTGTATACGAGAGGAAATTGACCTTTCCCTAGTGCTGTCCATGTGTCTCGATCTATCCTCGGCCAATCGATGCCACCTCTCAGCCAATTCGGCGCTTATGCTCAGCTCTGTTTCTAACCGAGAAATTTTCTCCTTTAGGATCGACGTCTCTTCCATCCTCGTGCTCTCGACGATGGGTAAATCCTTTTCTGGAACCCTAAAGAGCATTCTAACCTGTACCAATGCTATTTTTATAGAATATTTGCTAATGGTTCACAACACGCAGAAAAATGTATTTATTTTTAAAATAATTAGTGTGTACTGTTTAGTAACGAATTTACTTTAATATTATTTTTAAGTACTATGGATAAAATTGTTATTAAAGAAATTGAACAAATTTTATTAAGATTTTCCATTTAAGAATTTTAATATAATTTTTGGGTTGAAACGCATAGATCCCTGTAATGTTAGAAAAAAGTTTTGGAATCTTTTACCCGCTCGTATTACTTTGATACATTCTAGTAGTTCATTTCACCGTGCCTTTAAATCTTAAATTATAAATTTATTCTAATATTTCAGAATTTGTTAGTTTACGATAAAGGAATTAAGGAGGTGGTATACCCGGTTATCGACTGAGCAGAAAAAGATAATTATTCTACTTATTTAAAACAATACAGAATCACAATATAATTGAATAATAAGTAATTCTAGAAAGTTTCAACACAATACAACAAAGACACCCTAAAAAATTTCTGCACCGAAAATGTAGGATTATCCGTGATATTTCGGTGCATAAATTTTTTAAGGTGTCTTTGTTGTATTGACCTGGAAATTTATAGAATTACTTATTATTGATTGATATAGTGCTTCTATATTCGGGTCTTGCATAAAATTGCGTATTTTTTTAAATAAATACAACAATTACCTTTTTTGGCTCGGTCGGTAATCCAGCGGGTAAACCACCCCCTTAAGTCAGTTTAATTTTTCATATCATGTTTTTTTTATAAACATGACTGATCGATACTATTAAAATATCAATCTATTTCTATTCGATAAAATATAATTTTTAAGTATATCCTGTAGTATAAGTGTTTATTAAAACCATTTTTGCTTGAAGCGATAAAGGTAATGTTAAAAATAAATTTTTGGTTGAAAGTAAATAATAGATATCAAATTTATTTCTTATTTTAAGGCAATGTGGCACCGAAATTGCAGAGACCTACCTCAAAAATCCCAAAAATTTGAAAACCTAATAATAAGAAAAATCGGAAAAAAATTACAGATACACTGTTCAAAACAAATAGAATAGCGCGACAGAGATCTTGATAAATAATTAATTATAAATAAATTATACGTAAATAACTATTTTTGTCGGTAATATATAGCTATAAAACAATGATTCACGGCAGACGAAATGTTTTGCTGAAACAACATCGTTAAAGAACGTTTTTTTCGATAAATTAAATTACTCGTGTAATAAAAAGAAATCATTTTTCTATTTTTTAGGGGTTCGCATCCTGTTAAATAAATAATATTTATATTAAATTGTACTTGTTTCCTTAATATTTGCTACGATTTTTGTAAATTTTTCTGTATAAAGTATATATTAATTTTATTGATTCGATCAGTCTCTACACTCTCACTACCATAAACAGTATAATACTTAACAACGCGATATTTTTCTCACACGGAAAAAAAGTTGTAGTAAACGAAGTAATCGAAAGACAGAGTTGACAAATTAAAAAAAATAATTACGCATAGAAAGATAATTATCCACAGATTTATTAACATTTACTATATATATATATTTGAGAAAATTTTCCTAAAATTTATGACTTGTCAAGTGTATCCGTCAATTACTCAGTAAAGCAATAATGTCTACCAGAACCTTTATCCCCGCCTATACATCAGTGAAGATAAACGCTATAAAATATTTTCTTCGTCACTCTTAGATCACTCGTTTGTGTACATGGTGTGTATACTTCTATTAATGTGTACTGTAGAAAACGTTAAACCCGGTCAAGATTTATATAAATAATTGATCGATCGATACGCGGCTCGAGCTAGCTATCCAGAGAATAAAAACAAGATTGCGCGAGGCTTAACAGATCGAATTATAATTGAATCGCGAGATAGAAAATAAATAGTATCTCACAATGCGTTGTCCAGTGTGGTCGATTGCGTTCCGATGGCAATTTCCTTCTTGAGGTTCTTTATCTCATCTTGAAGCCTAGTGGCAGCCTCGCTGTGTTTGTCGCGATCCTCTTTTAGTAAATTTTGGTATCGACCGATCGTCTCCTCTTTCTGGGTGATTATCTTCTGCAAAGTGTCGATCGTCGATTGCAACACTTCGCGACTCGTTCCACCTTCCTCGATGATTTTCGTTGACTCGATTACTCGTTGGAGATCACCGGGCGGTACGGTTTTCGATTCTTCCAACAGTTTCGTCAGATTCGCGTTTCGGGCTCGATATTCCGCTAGTTGCACCTCGCATTTCGTTAGGGCGATCGAACGCTCCGAGGCTAGTGCCAACGCTTGATTTAGTTGCTCTTGGAGAAGGACCATGTTACCTGTTGAACGAAGGGACAATGTTTCTTTCTTTTTTATCCACAATTTCTAATAATCTATTTAACTTTTTATTTTCGTATGATATTTTTAATATTTTTTATGTCAACATTTTCAATAATAATGATCGAGTGACACTTTAATTGAAAAAAAATAGTTTATTGGAGATGTTAATAATGGTATTTAATGTTGATTACGTTACAAAACAATAATATAGCAAACGTATGAAAACGATATAAAAATTGTATTATTCCTTAGTATATATCAAACTGGAATTTACTCGTATGTAATATTATCGTAAAGTACGTGTACGGTGTAATAACAAACACATATACATACTATAATTAGCAATTTACCAAAATTTAACTCTTTACTGGCGTTCACGCGTATAGTTTATAACTTATTATTTAGTTAAAAAAACCACCAATAAGTGACAATATACTTGGTTAAAATAATAATCGTATTTATAGAGTGCGCTAGAAAAGTAAAGATTTCCTTAGAACTTGCCGATCGACAGGTACACATACGTCCATCTAACATACAATTCACCTGCAGAAAATTGTGGTCAAGACGCATGCGCTCATGTCGTTACTGCTACATATATAGTTGCGTATACTATATATATACGAACACGCAAAACGAATTTGCGCGTGTCAGTAAAATTTTAGATTATATTTTCGTAGTGCATTCAAAAATCCGAAGTTTAATAAGGAGTATACATCCCTAGTAGGGAATGTTAAACTGATAACAAGATAGTCAAAATTGCTACGAAACGGCGTGATAATTCTATTTACATTGTGAGAAAATATTTCATGCATTATAATAATTGTGATAATCATTAAGGTCAAATTTTTGCTAATAAGATTAGTATTTTACAAAAAAATGTTTTTCACAAAAACATATAAACATAAAATAAATATGCACGATTGGAAAATGTATTACAAATTAAAATTAAAACGTGACATTTACACACAAAATAATCTACACAGAAAATGATTATCACAATTATCATATGAACGAAATATTGTCATACAATATAAATAGAATTAACACATTAAATTAAACCAGGGTTGACTAAGTAGATAAGGCCGATTGATACAACCACCACTGGGGAATGTATTTTCAACAATTGCTTTCTTAACAAAGACATCGGTTGCTATCTCCGTCGTTGATTAGCACCGATTTGGGAGCATATAAAGAGCGACGTTAAAATAATAAAAAAAAACACCAACTACCTCATTTTCGAATATTCTTTTATTATTTGAGTGTAAAGATTTTTAAAAACAAATCGACTTACATAACACCAATGTATCGTCGGCTGAGGGGAAGAACAGTCTATCTCGGAACTTGCTTAGAAAACGCCCTTTTTCGCAATCCGCTTGGAAAACGCCCTATCTCGCGCTTCGGTTGAAGAACGCCCTATGAAATTTTTCGCTTTCAAATTTTGTAGTGGCACCACGGCGCAACTTAAAAATTCTAAGCTTAAAAATCTCATCCGTTCTCTCAACTTTTTTTTTAACCTTTATTAACTTAAGGAGATGTAAACCCATTAAAACAAAATCAGTATTTATTTTTTCTCAAGCAAACAGTACACTCTATCGAAAAAACACTCTCTGTAACGGTATTATATTTACATTAAAGATAGTCTGTGAATTTTTTCAAATTTGTTTATCAATAAATCAACGAGATTTTTGAGCAGTCGTGCAGCTTTGTTTTTAGCTATATATTACCGACCAAAAAATGGTTATTTCGATATAATTCATTTTAAATTTATTATTTTGAAAAAATCGCTCTGTAACGGTATTCTATTTGCTTTCAACATTACTTGTAATTTTTTTCAGATTTTTAATTCCATTAGTTTTTTAAATTTTTGAGATTTTAGATGTAGGTTCCTGTAATTTGGGTATCACATCGCCTTAAAACATTTTTTAAATTGCACACAGGTCGACTGATATAATAAGAACTTGATACATCGCCGCTGATCGACAGATAAAGTCAGAGAAGTCTCTCTTTCTCTGAGGAGTCCCGATGACGCCTAAACAATTTCTTTCCGAATTTTAAACACTTTACTAATTAACTTACTTTAATTAGAAAGACCGTATTTTTAAGTTGCGCAGTGGTGTCACTACAAAATTTGAAAGCGAAAAATTTCATAGGGCGTTCTTCAACCGAAGCGCGAGATAGGGCGTTTTCCAAGCGGATTGCGAAATAGGGCGTTTTCCAAGCGAGTTCCGAGATAGACTGTTCTTCCACTCAGCCGACGGTATATGGTATATAATATACCAACTACCGCTAAATAAAAAACCGCTGTCAATTAATTTGCACGTAGCTTCCTCAATATAACATGTCGATCCTACATGTAATATATTACGCAAATATAGTATAATTTAATTATTTAAAACAAAATAAATTTTCTTTAAATTTTTTAAAAACATTTTCTTCCAAAAATACTATAACGTTATTATATTGAACACATAATTAGCAATGAATTGACGGCGGTTTTTATTCATAATAAGAAAATTCTGTTCAAACAGATTAAACTTTTCCTGAAATAAAAAACATTTGATTGTATCAATTTAAAATATAAAAAATTATCTTTTATAGCTTTTCTTTAGATTTTCTAAAAACATTTTCTTCCAAAAATATTATGAGCTTCACATTAGACTACTTTATAAGTAAACAAAATTTTAATAAGAACTACACTGTAGATTATAATTTTTTTTATCAAAAACTAATCCATGAACGATTTTTTCCACATATTTGATCAATTATTTAATGCTTAATAACTTAGGTACTTATAGATATTTTGAGTTGAAAAACAATAGGGATCGAAATTACCAAAATGACTATTCTTTCCCAAAATTTTAAGTCGATTAAATGCTTTTTATTCTTGAAAACGTTCGACATAAAACCCCCAATTTTTCACATTTTTATTTTTTAAATGAAAACTAGTCGATATAATTAAGATTTTGAGCTTCTTTTTTTCAAAATATATCTACTCAAACTCAGTTTTTTTTTAAATTTGGTTCAAATATTTATCCTTATTTGTTTCCGATTAATAAACAATTAAATCCAATGGTTTTTTCATAGAGATTTTTTGTTATTTGCTTATATCTATCATAAAAAAAGACATTGAAATTTAAAACTCCGGGATGCTTCATATTTTTATACTAATAATCATATCTTAGAATTTGGTAAAGATCCGTTTCCCAAAGGGTGTGAATTCTCCTTGTGAGCTTGATTCGAAGAGAGCGAGAAAGAAGAGACCAAACAACAACAAGTAAGTAGAAGAATAGAAATAGGAACCTGAGCGCGTAGGACATAAATGCATCACAAGAAAGAGCAGTAATAACCGAAATATAATACCTAGCGGTGTTTAAAATGTTAAAACATTCTTATAACATGTTTTAGCGAATCGAAAGAGTTTACTATTACTAAGCTTCCTCTATGAGGAAGCAAAAGTATTCGAAAAAGTATTCGAAGAAACTTTTATGCATACTCAGAATGCGTATAAAGATTCTATGTTATCAATAGTTTTTGGGAAAATTTATTTAGTATTTGATGTAGAAGGAACAAACTAAAAATTCATATTATTTTTTCTACCCCCTAAGAATAGTAAGCTCAAAATTTTCTATAAATTAAGTTCAGATTCCGTAACTATTTTAAATATAGTACGCTTATGGATCGAAACTAGATTGAAACTTAATCTATGATTACAAGATGAGAAAAAGCTCACGGAATGGGTAAAAAGTGTGAGAAAAAGCATTACATCGGGAGAACAAAAATGAGCACTTTTTCGACCACTTTTCGTTCATTGTACATTAACACAATTAATTTATATTACTTATTAAATTAAATACGAATTCCATTAAGAATGAAGAATAAAATTGGGTGCAAATTTTACAAATATTTGGAACTAAATGTACGATGTTATGTTGTGAATCGAGGCATATTTTTGATATGCAGTAAATATTACAATTTTAATAGTGGTCATATCATGTGTACACTCTAAACCCTAATCTGTAAAAATCGACGTTAGAATGTTTAAATTCGTGATTTTACAGTTTATGAAAAGGTTAAAATCATAAAATTACACATTACAGTAGGTAAAATACATAATTTACATTTTAAGCAATGGAAATTGTGATATTTACAGATTTGAAATGTGTAAAATATGAAATTTACAGTAGTGAAAAGTGCGAAGATTCGGCGACTAAATACAAAACTGTAAATTCAAGATTTTACATTTACCAAAAGAGTAAAATGGTAGAATTACACATCTGAAAAATTCAAATTGTAAAAATTAAATGTTTCAAAACCGTAAGATGTAATAGAAGGAAAAAAATAGAATTTAACTATATTTAAATATATTTGTGGTGTATAAGAATCGTTTTCGCAATAACCTAAATATTAATTTAGGTTATAATTCTTCTAATTAAAACCCTCTACTTATATTCTATTGTATATAAATAAACTTTTATTATTTTCTTCTTTCCAAGAAGTTAAAAATCTAATATTTATAGATTTAAATCAATGCACGAGATTTTACATTTATTCAAATCGTTATTTTCTATATTTACACATTTCAAATCTGTAAATATCACAATTTCCATTGCTTAAAGTGTAAATTATGTATTTTACCTACTGTAATGTGTAATTTTATGATTTTAACCTTTTCATAAACTGTAAAATCACGAATTTAAACATTCTAACGTCGATTTTTACAGATTAGGGTTTAGAGTGTATAGCAGTTTTTCAAGAATCTGTTGAGATTATTAGTTGTTAATTTTATAAAATATAAACATATATATTCCGGATATATTTTTTTCAAATTTCTTTTTCATTCAAATGTGTCTGAACTATCATTTTTATTAAAAATTTCTCGCTGCGTATATATAATAAAATAAAAAATCATAAATATTAATACAAAACATGAATAAAAATATTTAATGAATATTTAAAATTACTACACTGTACAATTATTGTTTAACCTATATATATATCGTATCATATCCTGCAAGTATTATCCTTTTGTAAAAAATAAATAACTATAAATAATTGTTAATATAAAAACATTTGGACAACTTTATAAAGTGCATATTTATTATATTCGAGGAAATAGTTAATTCTTAATTTTTAAGCCTCATAAATTTACAGTTGGTTAACCGTAAATGTCCACAATGAAGAAAACATTAATTATTTAAAAAAATAGACATAGATACCTTTCGGTTCGTCTGCGCTTTCAGGAGTTAGATTGTCGATTTCAACATGGTCAATTGGTTCTCTGCTCGTCTCATCAGTGTATACATGCGTGTTCCTCGATAACTCAAACTCTAAAGGATTGCAACATAGCGTGCACTGCGTTTCAATCGAAAGCATCTCGATGCTGCTCTGCGTTGACTTAGCCTCGAACTCTTTGATCTTATCGATCTCCTCGTTTTTGACATCCGTCTCGATTATTTTGTCATCGGTGTCTGGTCGATCGATACTTGTCGTTTTATACACCTTCCAAGCGATTTGCATCTTTTTCATTTGACGTTCCATCGACAATATTTTGACTTCGTAATCCGATAGGCTCCCGCGAGCTCTCTTCAATTCCTCTTCCAATTGGCTTATTTGCACTTGATACTTGGATTCCTAAAATTATTAATTTTTTATATATTAACTCTTTAAGACCCAATGACACATTATAATGTACGTACATGAAAAATTTAAACAATTTTAAATAAAAAAAAATTATAACGTAAATTATTAAAAATAGTAAAAAAACACTATTGCATTAATATTTTTAGATAAGTAAGATGGTATTAAGCCAATTCTACATTTAAAAACAATGGTGGTAATAAAATAATATAAATAAAAATATGAAAATATTCTAAATTAATTCTGGCCTGAAAGGGTTAATCGATCGATCAACGGCACGAATTATCGTAATGCGCACGTGCATACGTACCGAGAGTAATTGCCTCGTGTCGTTTGTAAATTTTTGCATGATATCGTTCACGTCGTTGGTACCGATTTGTTGCTCCAGCATATCCTTCAATTGCTCGACTATTTGCAGCCGAGTTTGAAGCGTCTCGTGTTGCATTTTCAAATGTTCGTTTTGACTGGTCATTTGGGTTATCAATTCTTTGACTTCGTTGCGATCGTTGTTCAATTTATTCAAATGTTCCTCGTACCTTTCCCACGCGCTTAGCGTCGTCGAGCCGGCGTATTGACGTTGTAAAAAGTCAATTATCTCGATGTAATCGCTGGAATATAAACGTGTATATATATATTTCCGCAGAATTCTCTTAATTGAGGGAATTGTAATTAAATGTTTTGTTCACGAGGTGAAAAAAATGTTTAAATGCTGTGTCGAATTAATGATACAGAGTTTGTGATATGTTATATCGTTAAGGCGTTGTAAATGAAAAAATATAACAATGTGGGATCGGAACGGAATTTAGTAATATATGAAAATTTTCTTATTGAAAAAAAAGGAAACTGAAAATCTAAACAAAATTCTTATCGTACATAATTGATAACCGTTCGACATATTATTTTGAGATAAAATAATTTGCTTTATTAAATTATATATATATACATAAATACAAATAAAAACAGAAATATTGCAGATATTTTCAACGATGTATGTATGTGCATATATGTATAATGTACACTCTACATCGTGAAGTGTGAAAATTGATGCAATAATGTGTTAATTGAAAATTTTACACTTTTTAAAAAAGTGAAATGCGAATATCACATTATTGAAAAATGCAATTCTCACGTATCGCACTTTCTCAAAGGTGTAATTTTCATATTTTACAGTTTTGACAAAATGTAAAGTTATCGATACAGAAATGTCTGCTTATCGCATATTTTACTTATCACAAATGTAAATTCGTTGGTTTACACATTTTAGCGTCAACTTTTAACTTTCGAAATTCGAGTGTATGTATATGATAAATAAGATACCTAATCGAATAACTCAGGAAAATTCTCAACCGATTTAACCAACACATTTAGGATATCCTCCCGATAATTGAACAAGTAAACGGTCCTATTATTTTGGGTAATTGTGTTATTGTATATTTTCCATGTTATAGCCCCATTTAAATTCCAACAAAATTAATTTACGTGAAAAAACTGTATAGATAAGTTATAGTCACAAAAACCTTAAATGGACTAAGTGATCGAACCAAAATTACAAAACATTTTTCTATTGTAAACTTTACAATCATCTTTGAACATCGATGGGTGAGAACCCAATATAATTAATAGTTTTTTTTTTCAAACATTATATTTAGCATTTGGTAATGAGTCTTATTTTACAGTCATTTACGGTCGTGTTTCCCAATCAAAAATTAATAATTTTATTATATATTTTGAATTATTTAATTATTCTTTATTATTTATTATTAATGAAATGCAAATATTTTTAAAGACAAGAATAACAATTTTATAGGTTTAAAAAATTTTTATTCTATTTTGAACATGTTTATATTCATAAAATTATTTTTCATAACGTATATGAATTTCGAGCAAGTTACGTGCCAATGAAGCAAAAACCTAAAATTAAATTTCTGCAAAATGCTTAAATAAAAAAAAATTATAACGTAAATTATTAAAAATAGTAAAAAAACACTATTGCATTAATATTTTTAGATAAGTAAGATGGTATTAAGCCAATTCTACATTTAAAAACAATGGTGGTAATAAAATAATATAAATAAAAATATGAAAATATTCTAAATTAATTCTGGCCTGAAAGGGTTAATCGATCGATCAACGGCACGAATTATCGTAATGCGCACGTGCATACGTACCGAGAGTAATTGCCTCGTGTCGTTTGTAAATTTTTGCATGATATCGTTCACGTCGTTGGTACCGATTTGTTGCTCCAGCATATCCTTCAATTGCTCGACTATTTGCAGCCGAGTTTGAAGCGTCTCGTGTTGCATTTTCAAATGTTCGTTTTGACTGGTCATTTGGGTTATCAATTCTTTGACTTCGTTGCGATCGTTGTTCAATTTATTCAAATGTTCCTCGTACCTTTCCCACGCGCTTAGCGTCGTCGAGCCGGCGTATTGACGTTGTAAAAAGTCAATTATCTCGATGTAATCGCTGGAATATAAACGTGTATATATATATTTCCGCAGAATTCTCTTAATTGAGGGAATTGTAATTAAATGTTTTGTTCACGAGGTGAAAAAAATGTTTAAATGCTGTGTCGAATTAATGATACAGAGTTTGTGATATGTTATATCGTTAAGGCGTTGTAAATGAAAAAATATAACAATGTGGGATCGGAACGGAATTTAGTAATATATGAAAATTTTCTTATTGAAAAAAAAGGAAACTGAAAATCTAAACAAAATTCTTATCGTACATAATTGATAACCGTTCGACATATTATTTTGAGATAAAATAATTTGCTTTATTAAATTATATATATATACATAAATACAAATAAAAACAGAAATATTGCAGATATTTTCAACGATGTATGTATGTGCATATATGTATAATGTACACTCTACATCGTGAAGTGTGAAAATTGATGCAATAATGTGTTAATTGAAAATTTTACACTTTTTAAAAAAGTGAAATGCGAATATCACATTATTGAAAAATGCAATTCTCACGTATCGCACTTTCTCAAAGGTGTAATTTTCATATTTTACAGTTTTGACAAAATGTAAAGTTATCGATACAGAAATGTCTGCTTATCGCATATTTTACTTATCACAAATGTAAATTCGTTGGTTTACACATTTTAGCGTCAACTTTTAACTTTCGAAATTCGAGTGTATGTATATGATAAATAAGATACCTAATCGAATAACTCAGGAAAATTCTCAACCGATTTAACCAACACATTTAGGATATCCTCCCGATAATTGAACAAGTAAACGGTCCTATTATTTTGGGTAATTGTGTTATTGTATATTTTCCATGTTATAGCCCCATTTAAATTCCAACAAAATTAATTTACGTGAAAAAACTGTATAGATAAGTTATAGTCACAAAAACCTTAAATGGACTAAGTGATCGAACCAAAATTACAAAACATTTTTCTATTGTAAACTTTACAATCATCTTTGAACATCGATGGGTGAGAACCCAATATAATTAATAGTTTTTTTTTTCAAACATTATATTTAGCATTTGGTAATGAGTCTTATTTTACAGTCATTTACGGTCGTGTTTCCCAATCAAAAATTAATAATTTTATTATATATTTTGAATTATTTAATTATTCTTTATTATTTATTATTAATGAAATGCAAATATTTTTAAAGACAAGAATAACAATTTTATAGGTTTAAAAAATTTTTATTCTATTTTGAACATGTTTATATTCATAAAATTATTTTTCATAACGTATATGAATTTCGAGCAAGTTACGTGCCAATGAAGCAAAAACCTAAAATTAAATTTCTGCAAAATGCTTAAATAAAAAAAATAATCATTATTAACTGTAATATAAAAAATATGATTAAAAATTTTAATTTATGCAAGTTAAGTGGAGAAGCTTGTGCATAAACTCTGCGAAAATGTAAAAGAGACGCATTCCCATTCATTCAAGAAAACTGTCGTTTCCAAGAGGGTTTAGCAATTAGCACAATAATAATAAAAAAAATATTAATAACTTAACAAAACCTCGATGATTAGCACGTGTACTAAAATATAAAGAATTGTTATCGGTAAGTAAGACAGTTTATTATAACGCTTACAATAAATTTGTAAAATTAAGGGAATATCAGACTGAGAAAATGATCATATTTTACTATTTTTTATAAGCAAATGAATACATTTTTCAGATCATCATGAATTTCAAAACCTTACGAATGTTTTAAACAAAATAATCAAATTTTTTCAGATTTTTAAATCCATAATTTGATCACAATGTTTAAATTAAAAGTTCATATGCCTTTTTTGACTAATAATAACCAACCAAAAAGTGTTTACTCAATTATTATTTAAAAAATGATTTTTTTTTAATTAAAATGTCAAGTCCTTCCTCATGTTTTATGCTATCCGTAAGAAATTTTCAGATTTGTAATTCAATATTGTAGATATAATTTTTTGGGTGAAGGTACAGCTTCAGCTGTAATTTATTAAATTCTTCATAATTGAAATTGCCACTGTATTTTCCATTTTTTCTCAAAAGACTCGTACTCCAAAAAAATACTATTTAAATATATTTTCACCCTACTCATCTAAAAAATTTACTTCGATCACTTTATTCCCCGTAGACATATTTTATTTATCGTAGATTCATTTTATTCGTTGTAGGCTTACTTGTTTATATTGAACATCTAATTTAGGCTTTTTCTATAAATACAAAATTAAATTTATTATTATATTCAATTAAATGTATCAAAAAATTTGACAATATCGAAAAAATTTAGAAATTAAAAAAAATTATTATTGCAAAAAGTTGCTTCAAACGATCAGGGATTTTTTTATGCACTTCGGGAGTAAAAGGCAATTATTCTCTTAGATGAATTACTGCCAAAAGCTTGGGCAGCAACTTCCATCCCGGGAATACATGCCTATTTTACTTTCTAGGTGCATAAATAACTATTAATTTTCTAAATATTAACTTTTTGCAAATAACCGAATAAACAAGTTTGTAGACTTTTCATTAAAGTACGTACCAGGCCAGGCAGCGCTTAACCAATCGAATTGTACATAACAAATAAAACAACCATTTATAATCTTAAAGCATTAACATATGGCAAAAATTGTACCAGGATATTAAAGATTAACATTTATGAAAAAAAAACTAAAATAATTCCCCGAACGTTATTCTAAAAAATATACAAATATGCTTCAAACCTATCATCTAT
This sequence comes from Theocolax elegans, assembly GCA_026168455.1. NCBI lineage: Eukaryota > Metazoa > Arthropoda > Insecta > Hymenoptera > Cerocephalidae > Theocolax > Theocolax elegans. The sequence continues at coordinate 74,119,937 of CM047430.1, read as the reverse complement.
CAGTTTCCCACTCCGCTCTACAGCGTCCCCGAAATCATGATTGGGTCTGTTGGCATCGCATCGCATCCGCGCCAACTCCCGTTCTAAAATCTTTTTCTGCTCTCGTAATTCAGCCTCGACGACCTTGTGATTCGCGATCTCGAGGGAAAGTCTCGCAGTCTCTTTGATCTCTTGCCCTTCATCCATCTCGAATCTGAGAATCCGCTGTCGAAGATCATTGAATTCCGCCAGCACCGTCGAGTCAATCGCACGATGCACCAGAGCTTCATCACGAGCGATATCGGTAAATATTTTCAATTTCTCATTTTCCGCGCTTAATTCCGCTATCCTCTTCTCCAATTGCCCGATGTTGATCTTATCCTTTCTGACCGAATTAATCGCGAACTCTGACAATTTCTTGTGCAGTGTCACCAATTCATCCCGTAATTGTTGCACCGAATTCATATTCAACGTCTCCTCCTTCTCGTTGAATTTATCCTCGTAAATACCACGTAATCGAATGTTCGATTCCAAATATTTGTCGCGCAACTCGTTGTACACTTCTGGTGATATGAAATTCGTCAAATTTTTACGAAGCGTTACGATTTCGACTTGGAGGAGTTTACGATGGTTCTCGGATTCGGTTAATGCTCGCTTGAAATCGCTCTCCTGAGCTATTATCTCCTTGGCCATCGCGTAAACTTCCTCCGACTTTTTACCGAAACCTTCGTCCTCCATTCCCGATCGCGAGGACGGTTCTTCCTCCTCTTCCGAGGTTGCGATCCTTTGGATCTCATCGATCTCCGCTGGTTTCCCGGAAGCTCGACCCGAATCCGCATTTTGGGAATGCGTGCTAGTTGGTGACAATGGCAACAGCGTCTGCTTCTCCTGGGAACATTCGCCTTCTTCCACGCTACTTGGACGTTGATGCATTTCACCTTGGAGTTTCGATTGATTTTTTCTGTAAATTATCGATTTTGCATGTCACTGAGAGAATGATAAAGTCTTGTGTTTAACTCACCATTCAATTGAACGATAAAATTTTTGTGATACTTGTACCAAATGAACATGACTCAATAGTTAATGAATATGAATTTGAAAAGTTGAGGTCTCAGTTGAGGTTCTTGTGCGCATACATACGTAATCGCCATTGCGACGTAAAAAAATGAAACATTTGGATATAATTCATTTTTAGAAATAAATTTATGGATTTTAAATATTATACAATTGGTGTACTTATCTACTCATCACATCAGAATAATAAAATAAAAATGAAAGAGCTTGATAGAATATTAATTGTTCAGTTACCTCAAATGAATCTGGCATTAACTATTAATAACGATTCCTTAACTATATATATTTATGAATATTCAATTCGCTTAAAATCCAATTCAAATTCGTTAACAGTTAGTGATTATCATTTTGTGACAAATCATATTTTTTCTCAGGCATTGTTTCGATAAAACAAAATTTATTATAAAAATGAAAAAGTAATCGTGTACTCACCTGATTTGTTGTAACTGTGCTCGCAATTCGGCGTTGCTACCTTGGAGGTAGCTCACTTTACCTTGTAATCTCATGGCTGGATGATACCACCCAGCTATGTGTCTCGCGTCGAGCGCTTGTAATAAATTTTCCAACGTTTGGGATTGTATGGTGATGATACTCTTAGCTAGATCAAAAACGCTTATTTATTACCGTAAACGTTTGACTGCAATGTCGTACTCAACTTTTAACCCTTTCTACCTTATCGACGTAAAACATTGGAAGGCATAAAATTGAACGTAACTAAAAAATTTTAATTACATTTAATTTTACGTCGTCGTTATAATGTTCATCTAGGTATACATGTTACATTTTATATGCATTTTCTATGTCGGAAATCGATAGAATGAGTTATAAGTGAAGTAAGACACCTCAAAATATATTGGATTTTCTCTTACCATCTTGATTATGAATACAATCTAATATTTCGTGCATTCCTTGTCTAAGAGCTTCGTTCTCTTCGACTACCCATTTGACGTTTTCCTTCATCCGAAGTAACTCAACGTGCTCCTTCTTCGATTCCGATCGATAGCTCAGTTCATCTGGATTATCACCGTCGCTCGATATTCCGTTCGTTTTCATAAGCTTGCTCCTTACCGTTTCCTTTAACGCACCTTTCAATTTTCTTATCTTTTGAGAATATGTCGTTTATGGTAAATAAATTGTATTCTCAGTGACGTATTATTATCGAGAGGAAATGTTAAATGTGACAAACCTGAAACTTCAAATCTACGTTTTCACTGGACAACCGATCGTAATTTCGTTGCATTTCTTCGACTTTCTCGCGATGGCTACGTTGACGCTCGAGTATTAACTCTTCGATTGACGCATCTTCGTACTCCGTTATACCTAATTTTTCTCTGTCGAATTAAGTTATCGATTACCATACGTCACTTTATACGAGTGTACTTAAAAAACATACTTAATCAATTTAATTAAATATTTTAGTCGATTTCTTTTGATTTCTTTTATAATTTTGTTCGTTATTAATAAATATTTTATATAGTTTCAAACAAATATTTTTGTAACGTTTTTCGTAATTATATTTTATCGAATGTATCAAAGTTTATTTTCAGTGTATTTAATATACCGTAGTATGCGAAAGTTTGAACCATAAAAAATTAAGATGATATTCAAAGTTTTATATCTACATTAAAAATTCATATTTTTAGGTAAGACTGCTACACGCGAGAGCCTCATATTTTCATCATCGCAAAATGTGTGATGCATCAAAATATACTTGATAATGAGTTGTAAGAGAAATATGCGTATTACAAACATGTGTATGTAATCATGTATCTAAGATAACTCAGTCAATTTTTGATCGATTTTGTTGAGATTTACAGGGTAACTTTTTCATAATGTTATTAGATAATGGTTCTATTTCCAGATATGTAGAACAGAAACAGTTCAAGTTATGGCATTATTTTTCATGGCCTAGAAACGGTTGTGTAGCCTTATTTTGAAATATCCTACATAAATTAATTAATATACATAATTAATATACATACATAATTAATCCTACATAAAAACTTTATACGGACGAAATGTTCCTTTCAAAATAACAAAACTTTTTACTATTGTACTCTTTACGTTCAGAATAATATTTTCAAAGATAAACAAAGAAAAACGGTCAAAATAATGAAAAAAGTACAAAAAAAACACGTTTTTTCGCAATAAAATTAAATCTATCGTTTACATAGAAAAATTTTTAATGAACGAAATGTTTGTTTTAAAATAATTTTTTCTATTATATACTTAAAGCTCAGAACAATGTTTTTGAAGGTAAACATAAGAAAACGGTTTAAACCATGAAAAAGTACTAAAATTCATGTATTTTCGTAATAAATCCAAATGTGTTATTCGTACACAAAAATTTAAAACGAATGAAATGTTCGTCTCAAAATAACAAAACTTTTTCGTATTTTACACTTTTCGCTTAGAACAATATTTTCAAAGATAAAAAAGAAAAACGGTTAAATAACAAAAAATTACAAAAAATCACGTTTTTTCACAAAAAAAATAAATATATCGCAGTAAGTGTGAATTGTTACACGATCCGATGGTGAAAATGATAATCACATTAGGCCACAAATCCCGAGCTTTGAGAAAATTAATAAAAGTTGAACTTTTGAGTCAGGTATTTCACCCAATACTTAGAAACGATACGAGAGCGAAGCACGAGCTTTACACGGTCGTGCCTTATATGCAAAAAGCTTTACTTAGCGATGCAAGACGACCTTAAGACCGCACGTGGCGAACTAATTTAAAAAATTGAAAGATCTTAAAATAAGGTATGAAGTAAAACCTTACAAATCATGGGTGTTTCATCTGAAAATATTAACAATTACGTATATTACATTAAAGTAATTTTTTCAGTCCTGAACATTCATTATTATTCTTTAACCAATCCATTATTATGACATTTTTTGGAATAAACTTTACTCTCTTATCAAGTTTGATTATCTCGAAATCTATGCACTACAGGGAAAAAAAACAAAAAAAAGAATGGTATCTTCTAAACAAAATAGTATTTCTCGATTTTTTACTCAAAAGAATTTTTGTTTAATTTATAAAAAAATAGTTCTTTTTCGCGTAAGAAACGCAATTTTTAATATTTTTGAACTAAATATTCCCGGGATTTGAAAGATTTTGGTTCTTACTTTTAAACTGAATTTTTTTAACTATGAATTTTTTGAGAAAAATATAAATCTTATGAATATTGATAAAACAACTAAATATATGAATATATGAATAAATATATGAATATCATAAATCTTATGAATATTGATTGACAAACTCACCGATACACAACTATCGCATCTTCGAAATTTGAATTTTCGATTTCAAGTCGGTTGATCACGTCAACGAGGTCTTCTACGTGTTTATTCTTCTTTTCCATTTGATCCTTCAAATCTTTGATCTCCTCGAACGCTTCCGTCAAACTCGCGTTTTCATCTTCGTATTTATTTAACATCGCGAGTGCCTCGCACAACTGGACCAAAATAAATAAATGGTTTAAAAAATAAAAATAAATATATAAAATATATAAAAAATAAAATAAAAAATATAAAATATAAAATACATAAAAAGTATAATATTTTTGAATGCGTATCCGTAATTATACCTGTTCGCTTTTGACTTTCGCATCCCTCTCCGCACGTTCCAACAAGTTTTCGAGGGTTGACATTTTTTTAACGACGTCTTGCATTTTCTTGTTCGTTTCTCGGTTATCCTTGCTGTTACCCTTCGTCGACTCCTTCCTAAAAATGCGATGCCGTATAGATCTTTGAAACATTATATTGGAGTGCCGCAATTAAATAAATCGGTATTCTCTCTCTCTCTCTCTCTCTCGGTGAAAAGTCATTTGTACTTACGTTTTGCTATCAGATTTGAACTTTTCGATGAGCAAACTACTCTCGTTTATTTCGACGACCGCTTCGGCGAGTTTAGTTTGCAATTCGGTTATTATCTCGTCACGACGGTCGATGTCTTGGATCAATCGCTCGATCTCCGTGTGATCAGTATCGTCCAACGAAGGATTTGCAAGCCGATCGTTCGCTGCGTACATTAAATTCTCTTTTAATTTCCCAATCGTCCGATCTTTTTCGTCTAGTATTTCCTAACAAAAGAACATCGTTCATTATTATTGTTATTATTTGGTTTATGCGATAAGATTGATAAATCGGAGGTTGCTTATAGGATATACCTTCCATTTGATTATTCGAACCTCGACCGCTGTCCCGAATTCCTCGATGATCGCATCGCGTTCAGCTCGTTCGTTAACCATTTCTTCAATTTGAGAAATAAGAAGAGCGTTTTCTTCCTCGAGTTTGGCCAGTCGTTCTTAAAGCAACATTACGCACGTGATACTTTCAATTTTACTTCGAATAAGAATTTTACTCGGATCTCTCCGAAACATACAGTAGTTTTCATTCGATATCTGTTCGTGATACGTTTCAATATAAGTTCTACATAGTGGAAGAAAATATCGTAAAAGAACATTTCGAATTTTCAATGATAAGACAAACCTCCCACTTGATTTGAACCGGGAAAATGAGGAACCCACATTATTTATTAAACGCAAAACCATTCGACATTCCAATGGAGAAATTTTACTACACGGAGAATAATCCTTTAATAAAATTATTACAATTTTACAACAACTTGGCTTTCTTCATATTTTTATATTACAAAAGACATACCAAAGTTAGGATGAGATCCGTTTCCCGGAGGTCAAGTACTCCCCTTGTAAGAAATATTTTCTATTAAAAAATAATTATATACCGTTTGGTAATGAAGGATGATTGTAAGGATAAAAACATTAGTGCACTCTAGAAACAAAATTTACAAAAATTTACTTGTTTCGCACACCAACAGTCTATGTGTATACACAATCCTCCTGAAAATCTCGACGAATTTTTAGGTAAGTATTTTGGTAATATCGACTTATTTTTACCTAAAATTTTGCTAAAACCGTCAAGGTTTTTAACTAATGAATTATTTTTAAGTTAGGTACATTAAGTTAGGAAAATTATAATTTATCGATTCATTAGAGTTTGTACATAAAAAATACTACTTCATACGTAAAAACTTAATTTATGTTTTTGTTACGATCGTAAAAAAAAGTAATTAAAACTTGTAAAATAATAATGAATATCATTTTATTAGCAAAACAAAATCATTGAAGTGTTATTAATATATTTTTATTAATATTCATGTAGAAATTTTTAACCGAATCCCGAAAAAAATTATAAATAAATTACAAATTTTCGATGAAAATTAATTAAAAATTAGTTAATCATAAAGATGTATAAAAAATATATGATAATATTTAGTATTAATTATAAAATTTAATTAATTTATTTAGGGGAGTACTTAACAACAATAGTATTTACATTCCGGGAAAAAATTAAATTAACAAAAATTTTTCTTCAAAAAATAATCTAACGACCATAATTAAAAATATATATTGAAATACACGCGAGAAAAAGAAATATATGTATAAGAATACATAAAAAATTGTATATAGTATTCAAATAAATACGATATTCGAGATACCTTTGTACAGTATATTTTCACTTCTTATCATATTCATTTCCGTTGTCACGGTGTTCATTTTCTCCGCTGCATCTTTCATTTCGGTAGTCAATATTTTTAATTTACCCTTCAATTGCGTATTTACATGCTCGACATTCTGGTGGGTCAGGCGAATGAAACACGTATATATATATATATAGGTTAAAATTTGTAGCTGTTGTGTATAGATATAGCTTTTTTTTATAAACATACTCACGTTTAACACGGGATTAAATCGTCCCTTCCTCGACTCTCTACTTTTCCTCACCGGGCTATCCATATTTTATTGTTTTTTTTTTTTACAGCTTTGTTAAACAACTGTTAAACGATCTCTAAACGCCTTTTGGGAGAACGTTAATATTCTTCAATAAAAGGTAGATCTTTATCGATAAACGTTCTGTAAAACTTGAAATGATCGTGTACAAGACATTATATATATTACAGGTTACATTTCACTCGCGTGCGAGAGTGAGAGTCGTTGCGAAATTTCGAGTCAATGATCGGAAATTCGCTGCAAAATAGTAAGAAAAAAAAGAAAATTAGGAATTAACGAATGGGAAGAAGAAAAAAAATTGTGAAATGATTAAACGCATTTATCGTGTTACTTACAGTTGTGGCGATAAAATTGATCGTTCGTGCAGATGAGAGCCTCGAAAGATCTGCATCCATGGATTTTTATAGTTATCATGACCGAGATCAGTATCACATTTTGAGCGATTATTACGAAACAAAACGTTACACACCTGTAGAAATAATTTTGAATTTTTATATTTTACTTTTCTTTTCGTAGATTATATATCGTATTTTATTTAATAAATATAATAATTTCATCGTTTTTAAGGAGATGTCGGGCCTAAATTACAAGGACCTAGAGATCTTACAACCGAACAAATATTATATCTAAATTATTGAATTAAACATCTGAACAAAATTCATACGTATATACGTAAAAAAGGTGACCTGACATTTCCAGTGTTAAAGAAAATAATTACAAAAATAATAATTTTAAAAAAATTCAACCTTCGTGCCTTCCCTTTTGTTTTAAACTACGCGTAAGAATTTTTTTCGGATTTTTAATTCAATATTTTAAATATAATTTTTTGGTTGAGATGTGTAGTTTCCTATAATTTTACTAAAAATATTATATTTTTGATCTAATCGGAATTCTTGTTACATATATGCCTCAAAAAAAAAGAATCCGGGTGGTCCAACGTGATATTCGTTCTGTATTCGAGCGGAATTTTTTTTTGTGAAAAATGAGATAGTAAAACTGAAAAAGATCAACTTTCCATTCTTATTTTTCATCTTGATATTCCTCTCAGTAATTTTCCTCTTGAGGCATATTTAAGTACAATTCCGCTGAGATTAAACATATATTATTTTGAGTGCTGGGTATAAGAGATCCTGCGATACTCTTATTAAAAATGACATAAATAAATAAAAATGGGATAAAATTCTGTTCGTTTACATATAATTAAATTTTATGGGAATAAATAGTTATTAGCTTTTCCGAGACCGATATATCTTAAAAACAATTTGAGAAATTATTCCGTGTTATAATGTACTTGTGCTGTCTTTTATAATTAGGTCGATTTCTATGTGATATTTAACGTGAATAAGGTATGTATATATAGGAAAGGTAAAAGTTGAGTACGCCATCGTTTAATAATAGAATAACCGAAAACTGAGCGTAAAATAAATGATAAATTCACTCACTATTAGACTCCGCATGTATAAAACATTTTTTTACCCACAAATAATCGAATGAAAAAGATGAGTTTATTTAATGTTTTCCTCTTTGTATATATACATGCTGTGTGTGATGGTTACTGGTGTAATGTGTATATAGCGCGAATGCGGGGTCTAAAACGTGAGTCCCGACTCCCGAGTCCCGTGATTGAAAATACAATATATGTTACTTCCCCGTTTCAAGTCAATAACATTTCGGGTGCAATGGTAAAAAAAACGTAATAGAATCGCTCTTAATTGTACATCCTCGAAATTACTCCAACTACGATATAAGACTATATATATAACAAAATTACAACCGAATCTGTATGGACGGAGAATTTGAAAAAATAATGTTAATATTTAGATATTTGTTCGTTTTGTTAAATAATACTATAAAAAAAGAACATTTCATCCCGACCGTTTAAAATACTATTGGCCTAATTTACATAGGATTCAAAATTATATATACGCGACAACTATACAATTAATAATTTAAACCACTCGTGTAAATATATATTAATCAGCTGTATTTTGCAAAAAAATAAATAAATTTCTACAAGTAAAATAGACTTCTAATTTTACTTAAGAAAAGTATTACAGCACTTGTACGTGCGTCTGTATATATATATATCGATTTACATTTCCTGTATAGATGTATCGCACTTAGCGTCTTTTTCCCGTGCAACGTAAATATATCGTTGATATACATGTATATATACATGTATATATATAGTTTTATCGACGTACTTTTGAATAAAAAAAGCCTTTTCTTTTGAATAAATAGTACTTTTTTTCGAAACTGTATTTAATTAACGCGTATAAACAAACATTTTTAACAAAATTCCTAAATTGCACGTTTCGTTTCCACGATATATAAACTAAAACGATATCACTCAAACGTTCAACGATTAAAAATCTTACAAATTGCATATAAGTAAAAACAAACGGTGCACACGTGTTTCCGTTTACCTGTACAATATATTAATTATAATATACCCGGTGGCAACAATACTAAAGACAAAAGGTAAAAACACTTACTCACAAAGTATATTATTGCAACGACACCAACATTTTTAACTTATATCTATATTACGAGAATATATGAAAGAAACCACTTTGATTATAGAAATTAACGTTAAAACAAAAAACAAAAAAAAATGTTTATAAAAACAAAAATAAAGAGGATGTATTAAGAAGAAAAAAAAGTAAAAAAAATGTCTAGTTATGCACTAGCGTCGATTGACGATTCTAATGTTATGCTTTTATTTCATCCCATAGCGACGTGTGTAACTTACAATAGTTTCACCTGCGGCCAGCGGCCTGCGCAGATATGAGATATTTGTATGCGTGCAGCGTGAGAGAGAAAGGGGCTCATTTTTACAGTCGCGTGTGCAATCGAGAGAGATAGAAAAAATACAATATTTCTACTGTACTGCTACTGTATATACGGTAGGAACCGACACTGCGACATCTGACAGTGGTTTCTCTCTCTCTCTTTCGCGCGAATCGGCGAATCGCGATTTGACGTATAAGCTTCTTAGGTTAGATTTTCATACTCTCTAACTGTGTATTTTTTTTATTTCGTAAAGTTTATAAACATCTAACTTATTTATATACTTGTATATATTTAAAAGAAAATTAAGGACAGAGATTTTTACGAAAAATATATGTTTATTTGTATTAACACTTTCGTATTTTCTTTTTTAACCGCAACACTTTTTTTAATAATCCTAATCTCAAGTTGGTAAATAATTGTTGGTTGAACGATTTTGACCTTTCGTTTTTCAAAATTAATTTTAGGTTGCACTTACGTTGAAAGATTATATTTTATACACCAGTGTAATGGAAGATGCTAAAATTGAATTAACATTGTCAGGATCAGAGGCGTTCATTTGGACTGCTGATGGTACGTATTTTTAATATTCTTATGTTTATCTGGAATGCGTAAAATGCGTCTTTCTTTTTATATTTAATATGTCTCATTTGTCGACAGATTGGTTACAATTGAGGCAAGAGCACAGAATTTTAGGCGAATGCATTGGTTGTCTAGCTAAAAAACCAAGGCAAAACATTGTCGCTGGTCTGCCCATGTTGTTGCGCCACGAGGAAGCCAAACTTTTGATAGATAAGGGTATAGCACGTTTAATTCAAAAGCCTGTATTGAAGGAAACCCCTACAGAATCCTTAAAGAACAAATTTGAAGAGTATAGGAATAAATTGTATGTAGAACAGCAAGAGCACTTAGTCGATCAAAGGAAATTACAAGTAAGCATTTGCTGTGTCAATAATGTTTATATACTTTCTTATAATAAATATATATATATATATATATATATATATGTTCATTCAGTTAACCAAATTAATTAATTCAACAGACTAAAGTCTTACAAAATTTATCAAATATCAAATGTAATAAAGAGCATAATAAAACATAGATTATAACTAGTTAAACCACAAATCAAAATTGTATAAGTAATATTTTAAAACAGAAAAGAAATATTGCAATACTTGAAAATATTTTACATATAAAGTTATAAATAAATTTACAAATATATACTTATAAATATATTTATGTATATATTTTATATTTAGGTTCTTTCTGTGATGGATCAAATTGTTGAAGGAAAAAAGAGAAAGCTTTTAGGATTACAAACAAGAAAAAAGAAACTTAAAAAATCTCTAGATGAGGAAACTAAGAAAGATATGGATGGTATAGAAATTGATAGAGAAGCTTTAATGGAAATGGAATTGGCAAAACAACCAAAACTAGAAAAGACTGATGCGTTAATACAAACTCATACTGGTAATTAATTGTATAGGAGTAATACAGGAGTGCATACAAATATAATCTTCCCTATTCCCAATTATTAAATTAAGGTTTAACATTTTTGCAGCATTCCCATGGCAAATTGGTGCCGTCAAAGTTGAGAATTGGAATTACCCTTCTAATGACGAAGAATCCTTAAAATATAAAGTATTTAAAGACATCTGGGAACAGGGATATTATATTACAAGTGGACAAAAGTTTGGCTGTGATTTTTTAGTATATCCAGGTAACTATTATTGATATAAAATGTTATACTGTCAACTTATGTAAGTATTAATATTATTTTAGGTGATCCAATAATATTTCATTCTCAATTTCTGATTCATTGTAAAAGTAGAGACGATGAAATGTCGATACCAGAATTAGTTGCTGAATGTCGCATAGGTAGTCACGTTAGAAAAACAACAGTTTACGCAACATTAACCAAAGATGGTGAAAATGTAGAATATTTTTCTTCGAGATGGGCAGATTCATCTATGGGAGTTCTACAATAGATTTAATAGACTAAATTTTTTTTATTAACATAATAAATATAAACAAATTTCATAGTATAAAAATAAATATTTTTATATTTTATCAATTAGTTTAAAACGTTTGTGTTCAGGTTCAGTAATAACATTAAAATGTTTTTTGTATATAACTTGTCCTTTGCGTTCACCATAACATCTTTGAATCCACAAATTTTTCCAATTGGGAGAAATTTTTTCAGCTGTCACCACAACTCTACCTGGATAGACGGCGAACAATGTTCCATTTCTACCAAATCCAACCTGTAAAATAATTAAATGTTTATAATGTATGGTAGATCAAGATAAACGTATCTGTAGTCATCAAATTGAAATAAAATTAAATGAATTGGAGTAACTTACATTAAGTCCAGGATGGAAACGCGTTGTATTTTGAGTTGCCAAAATATTCCCAGATTCAGCCCAAGCTCCGTCTTGTTTCTTCCAACCTCTGTGTTTTGGTTTAGGTTTTCCAGCATTCTTTAAACCTCCGGATGATGCAGTTTTCTTTGATGCAAACCGACAGGTTACTAGAAACCAAACGGTGGGATCGCAATTTACAAATGTAATAAGAGAAAATTAATTATACTACTACCTTTTAATTAAAAAAACAGTATGTAACCTCAAAATTAAATAACTAAAAATTTGTTTCTTACTAACCTGTATTTAATTTAACTAACGATTGCGTAATATATTTGGAAGAGTTTATAGTCAGATTTGATAATGTTGCCATTTCAAAAAATGACTGTATTTACGATCACTTATTTTTATAAAAAAATTTATTTTTTCGATACGCTCGTACAGTATAACATATACACACTGTGTGTAACACACATGCACTATATTTTCATGTTATAATTTTATCGGTATAATAGAAATATCTATAACGATTAACGAACGAGTACTTAGTAACGACAGTTTTCACTTATCGCTCGGTTAGATGGCGCGCATAGTCGTATTAGGTAGTGTGGCAACTGGCAATATGTACTATAGATATACGATGCCAATAAAGTTACTTAGAATTGAAATCAAAGTCAAGGGTATTTTCGATAAGACTTTTTGTTCTTTGCTTGTAACTATCGTAAAAAAGAGCGTTGCAGTCTAAAATTCTAGCTTTATTTATATTTTTATTGTAAATAAACATATCCTAGAGTTTGGTAAAGATCCGTTTTCCGGAGATGTGACACTCTTCTGGTAATAAGTTACTTATATACGTTGAGCGTTTTGATAAATACGTCGCACAGTTTTATAAATGTGCCTATATTTTTTATAAAATAATTAAATCAAATAAAAAAAATTAATTAATCGATTAAAACAATCAAATCTGTGCTAATAAAATCTCTCTCCCTATATCAAGTTATCAACTAAAAGAAGAATGGGAAGCAGTACATCTCAACAGTCGCAGACGCATCTTTCAATATAATAAAATAAAATTTAATAACGTCCAAGAGTTTAATGCTAATATTGAAACGAATAACAATCTATATCTTTGCGTATAAATATCAGAAGTTTTTAAATAATAATTTTACAAAGGATCTTTTATTGAAAGTTTATGTATTAAACCGATCTTATTGCGTGTACAGAAACGTGGAATTTGCCATGTCCTGAATTATTTAAATTAAATGGATATAATATTCGTTACAATAATTGTAACATTAAAAAAGCGGACGGCGTAGTAATATATGGATGGGCTATTTCACGTCACGTGCTATGATGAAAATTTTAAATCGCACCAAATTTTGAGAACTGGCTGGAAATATCTTCCAGATAATAGAAAAAAAATTTGAGGTTTTGAGAATAATTTGACTGACAAAGGGGGGTACTTGACCTCCGGGAAACGGATCTTATCCTAACTTTGGTATGTCTTTTGTAATGTAAAAATATGAAGAAAGCCAAGTTATTCCTTACCAATGGTCACTTTTACAAAAGTTATTCGACATCTAACAATATTTTCAATAAAAATTACTTGTAAAAGCCAGAAGAAACTTGAGTTCAAGTAGATATGGTTTAAAAAAAAAGAAGTTTAAATTGCTCAATTTGGAGTGAATTTAAGTTATGAAGAAAATAAGAAATTGAAGAAACTTTAATCAAAATTTAATATGAAAAATTTATTGTTTCTTTTGGCCTAACAATCTTTAATTTCTTATTTTCTTCATAACTTCACTTCAAATTGAGCAATTAAAACTTCTTTTTTTTCAAACCACGTCTACTTGAACTCAAGTTTCTTCTGGTTTTTGGTTTAAGTGCCTACCTGTATTTGTTTCCGAGTTATAAGCGATAAAATTAAGGCATAACTTACACCAGCGGTCTTGGCCAATAATCTAACACAAGCCATTCGAAAGCTCTCGAAAAATGTGATCTTTTGAGCGGTGCTAGATCAAAATCAATTGTGGCGTGGTCGCCTTTTTTGATAATCAATATTTCCGAGTGTCCTATCTCTTCGACATTTTAAAATTAAGAATTGCAACCCTGATAGATAAGTTCTAAAGATTATTTTGAACAACAGTTGTATGTAATGTTTTTTCAAAAAAATCAATACAATTTGAGATAAATGGCTTTGAAAATAGTAATTTTTTTTAAAAATTGAATAATTTCCATTTTTTATGGTGAAATAACTCTCAGTCAAATTATTCTTAAAACCTAAAAATTTTTTTCTATTTTCTTGAAGATATTTCCAGTTTGCTCTCAAAATTTGGTGCTATTTAAAATTTTCATCATACCACTTGAAATAGTCCATATGTAAGTAATACTTTGCAAGAACATACTGAAATACTAATTTATGGAAGATTAAATTTTTTACATATTACTTTAACGTTAAACACTCAAAATAATATTGCAATCTCTGCTATTTATAGATCACATAATATGATGGGAACTAAATTTTTAGTTAATCAAACTAAATTTCTAAAGTGTTTCGCGGATATTAAATATCATATAGTTTCAGGTGATTATCATTTTTCAAAAAGTTTATTTATACCAGGTTGTGTAGGCATAACAATAAGGTTATGCCGACGGACAATAATCCAAATGAAGGTACTTGCATAAACAATATATTTATAAAAAATATCGATTACGACTCATATTAAATTACTTGTAGTTTCACTGATCACTACCCACTAATAATAATTATAAGCAAGATAAAATTGGCGACCTAAGATAAAAATATAAATACACAAATACAAATACAAGTATTACATATAGCTCTAAAAAATTAACTGTAAAATGAAACCAAGAAAAACTTGGATTACAAATAGTATTATAAAAACAATAGCGAAAAAAGAGAAATTATATAAAGACTGGAAAAAGGATCTTCATAATAAACAACTAATGTTTAAGTATAGAAACTATAATAAAATAATAAAATAGTTGATAAATCAATTAAGGAAGCTAAATATGGTTATGAAGAAAAAATATTTGAATTTAACAAAAATAATCCAACAAAGTTATGGAAATTGATCAATGATAATAGTTAGGTAGAAATACTAAAAATTCAAGTTGTAATATTAATTACATTCTAAATGAATTTAGTAATAAAGTACGTAGAGGACACAAATGAAATATATGTCTGAAAATTTAGTTAAATTTTTTTGCAATATTGCTCCTAAATTAAGTGCTCTGATTCAACCACCTAAAGAATTGTGAACTTCTAATATTAAAAATTACAAGGACTCTATTTTCTTGAACCCCACAAATATTATTGAAATTAAGAAAATAATTAATAATATGAAAGATAAAAATGGAGGCAAAAGCGGTATTATAGTACTAAAGTAATTAAAAGCTTAACTGAATTTTTAATTTTACCTTTCGAACATATATTTAATTCTTGCATAGAAAAATCAATTTGGCCTAGTTCACTAAAAAAAGCTGAAGTAATTCCTATTTTCAAGTCTAGTAGCAA
The DNA here is from genome assembly GCA_026168455.1 of Theocolax elegans. Classification (NCBI taxonomy): domain Eukaryota; kingdom Metazoa; phylum Arthropoda; class Insecta; order Hymenoptera; family Cerocephalidae; genus Theocolax; species Theocolax elegans. The sequence continues at coordinate 74,104,372 of CM047430.1, read as the reverse complement.
ATATAATCTAACCAATTATATGCCAATTCCCTTGATTACGTTCCAATTACATATGATTACGTTGTCAAAAATAATATTATAACTAAAAATCAGTTTGGTTTTGTACGGAATAAAGGAACTATAAAGATGCTCTGAACCATTTAAAAAATATTATTTATAATAAACTATATAGAAGCACACCAGTAATTGCAACTTTTCTTGATCTTGCAAAGGCTTTTGATACTGTTGACCACTGTATTTTATTGAATAAACTAAATAAATATGGTATTAGAGGGAGTTCCCATGAACTAACATAAAGCTATTTAGCAAATAGGATGCAAAGTGTTAGAATAAATGAAACAAAGAGTGAGGAAAGAATATTAACTGCAGGAGTGCCCCAAGGAACAATACTTGGTCCTTTACTATTTTTAATATACATTAATGAACTTATTGATAGTATGAGGAATATTGATTGCATATGCGGATGATACTATACTAATATCCACAGGAAAAACATGGAATATTGCTGAATTAAAAATGAACAAAATCTTGAAGCACGTTTCAGTGTGGTCAGCGCACAACAAACTATCAAACTGTATACATAACTTTTGGCAACTACAGAGATAGTGTACCAACCAATTTGCATTTAGTATAATTAATAAGAAAGGAATAAAGAGAGTTGAATGTACTAAATATTAAGGTTTGATAATAAATTATAATTTAAAATGGGATAAACATATTGAATATATCATAAACAAAACTAAATACCTAATCTAATATATATATATATATATATATATATATATATATATATATATATATATATATATATATATATATATATATATATATGGGTGGTTCTCTGTGACATCGAAGATGAAAAAAATAAATATTGCTATAACTGTGGGAATATGTTTTAGAGGTATCCAGTAGTTCTCCTGAATTTTTTCAGATTTTTTCTGGGCCATTATTTGAAGTTACAGAGAGTCAAAGTTGACATTTTAGCACTTTTTTGCATTATATGCCCATTTTCATGAATTTTTAGCTCCCAGGGGATGCATTTTTCACTAAAAACATAAGTATGACTTTTTTTGTAAAATTTTCTGAACTTTTCATTAAAAATACTTTTAAAGACATAAATGTATGCTGTCACACTCTTGTAAGCCATTTAAACCTTAAATAGTGAAAATCAGCAATTCTGCTCCGGACTCTGGTAACCTAATACTGTCTAAAAGATGTCTTTTTATAGTCAGAAACTGCCTAAAAATTTCCAGAGTGGGTCTAAATCATTAAGATCACTTATGGTCAAAATATCCGGGAAAAGTGCCCGAAATATTAATAGAAATGTATATTTGTTGCCTTATAACGATGAATCTGTTAGCATGATCATTGCAAAAGAATTAATGCAGTTACCTTGAGTGGTAGAAAAGGATCTCCACTTGTTTCAGTATCCATCTAATCCCCTGTAAGCTGCTAAAAATACAAATATTATTATACAAATGTAAAAAATTAATTTTTAAACATTTATAATGCTGAATTTTTAGTTTTACATCCCTTACAAGAATTATAATACTAATCTGAAGGATTACTATAAATATATAAACATCATTATTACAATAACTGAATATACGTATTTAATACAAAAGATATATAAATAACTCGGATATATAATTATAATGAATAATACGATAACGTGACAGTGACAAGTTTGTGAAATCTAAACAATGTATTGCTGAATAATAATAATAATAATGTTGATACTTTTATAGTAATCCTTCAGATTAGTATTATAATTATTGTAAGGGATGTAAAACTAAAAATCCAGCATTATAAATGTTTAAAAAATATTTTTTTATAATTTTATAATAATATTTGTATTTTTAGCAGATTACAGGGGATTAGATGGATACTGAAACAAGTGGAGATACTTTTCTACCATTCCGAGGTAAGTGCACAAATTTTTTTGCAATGATCATGATAACTAGATTCATCGTTATAAGGCAACAAATATACATTTCTATTAATATTTCGGGCACTTTTCCCGGATATTTTGACCATAAGTGATCTTAATGATTTAGACCCACTCTGGAAATTTTTAGGCAGTTTCTGACTATAAAAAGACATCTTTTAGACAGTATTAGGTTACCAGAGTCCGGAGCAGAATTGCTGATTTTCACTATTTAAGGTTTAAATGGCTTACAAGAGTGTGAGAGCATACATTTATGTCTTTAAAAGTATTTTTAATGAAAAGTTCGGAAAATTTTACAAAAAAAGTCATACTTATGTATTTAGTGAAAAATGCATCCCCTGGGAGCTAAAAAATCATGAAAATGGGCATATAATGCAAAAAAGTGCTAAAATGTCAACTTTGACTCTCTGTAACTTAAAATAATGGCCCAGAAAAAATCTGAAAAAATTCAGGAGAACTACTGGATACCTCTAAAACATATTCCCACAGTTATAGCAATATTTATTTTTTTCATCTTCGATGTCACAGAGAACCACCCATATATATATACATATATATAAATTTTTTTATCGTTTAACCCAAAGTTTAATGAAAGTTTTTTTAATAACTTTATTCCAAATCAAATATTTTTAAGTGTGGTGTTTTTCAATCTAAACTACTTGATTTCAAATTTCTGATATGGTTTTGAGTTTAAATATCCTAATACTTTATAAGAGCTATATTCGTTCCATAATTGATTATGGCTGTTTCGTATATTATCCCAAACAATCTAAAAATTCGGAAATACTAGAAAAAATCCAATATACTAGTATTAGGTTTGCGTTAGGTTATAGAATCAGTACTCCCACCAATATACTCTTAGGTGAAACAAAATTACCACTAATCGAACAGCGCACCAGATTCTTATGCTTTAACTACTTGTTAATTATATTCCTAATTCTAATAATAGTTTATTACAAGAATGTATTCTTGAAAATGATTATGTAATAGATCATCTTATTTCCAAGCCCCAATTTAATATCTACAAAAACAAATACGATACCTTGATTAAACAACTCAACATAGATATTGAGTTTGGCGCATCTCTTAAATCGTCACAAAATCCTAATTTAATAATTGATAAATTTATTTCAGACAACAAAATTTGTGCAATATATACCGACGGGAGTAAGTCAACCAAATCTATATCTTGCGGTACGGCGTGCGTATGTCCTGAACTAAATAAATGTATTACAAAAAGCGTAGTTAAAAATGCGTCAATTTTCACTACCGAATGTATCGCTCTCAACGATGCCTTAGACTTAGCTTTGAGTATGCCAGATCGTAATTACTGCATTTTCACATTTTCTTTAAGTGCTTTATTATCATTAAAAAATGTAATTATAAGCGTCAAATCTAATCCTTATATAATAAGTATTAAAGAGAAATGGAACAAATATTCTTTAAATCATTCCAATAATGAAATAAAATTTATATGGATACCTTCACACATTGGTATTTTCGGAAATGAATTAGCCGACACTAGTGCTAAAAGTGCTGCAGGAAAAATCGCTTGTCGGTCAATCAAAATACCATTCACGGATTTTAAAGAGTTTTTTAAAAAAAAAGCTTTTGAAAATACCGCAATAACTATTCAAAATCAAGGACTCCTTAAAGGTATTAATTACTTTGAAAAATATTATAATAACTGTACTAAACCTTGGTATATTAATACAAACCTTTCTCGAAATATAATTGTAACAATAAATCGTTGTAGATCAGGACACTACAATCTGGCATACTCTTTAGCACGCGTTAAATTTATAAACGATCCAAAATGTGAATGTGGTCATATGCAACAAGATCTAGAGCATATCGTATGGAATTGTCCTATTTATAACCAACAACGAATTAGATTGTGAAATGCAAATAATGTATTGCTGAATAATAATAATAATGTCGAATCAAACCATGTATTGCTGAATAATAATAATAATAATAATATTGATACTTTTATAGTAATCCTTCAGATTAGTATTATAATTCTTGTAAGGGATGTAAAACTAAAAATCCAGCATTATAAATGTTTAAAAAATATTTTTTTATAATTTTATAATAATATTTGTATTTTTAGCAGATTACAGGGATTAGATGGATACTGAAACAAGTGGAGATACTTTTCTACATTCCGAGGTAAGTGCACTAAATTTTTTTGCAATGATCATGCTAACTAGATCATCGTTATAAGGCAACAACTATACATTTCTATTACTATTTCGGGCACTTTTCCCGGATATTTTGACCATAAGTGATCTTAATGATTTAGACCCACTCTGGAAATTTTTAGGCAGTTTCTGACTATAAAAAGACATCTTTTAGACAGTATTAGGTTACCAGAGTCCGGAGCAGAATTGCTGATTTTCACTATTTAAGGTTAAATGGCTTACAAGAGTGTGACGAGCATACATTTATGTCTTTAAAAGTATTTTTAATGAAAAGTTCGGAAAATTTTACAAAAAAGTCATACTTATGTATTTAGTGAAAAATGCATCCCCTGGGAGCTAAAAATCATGAAAATGGGCATATAATGCAAAAAAGTGCTAAAATGTCAACTTTGACTCTCTGTAACTTAAAATAATGGCCCAGAAAAAATCTGAAAAAATTCAGGAGAACTACTGGATACCTCTAAAACATATTCCCACAGTTATAGCAATATTTATTTTTTTCATCTTCGATGTCACAGAGAACCACCCATATATATATATACATATATATAAATTTTTTTTATCGTTTAACCCAAAGTTTAATGAAAGTTTTTTTTAATAACTTTATTCCAAATCAAATATTTTTAAGTGTGGTGTTTTTCAATCTAAACTACTTGATTTCAAATTTCTGATATGGTTTTGAGTTTAAATATCCTAATACTTTATAAGAGCTATATTCGTTCCATAATTGATTATGGCTGTTTCGTATATTATCCCAAACAATCTAAAAATTCGGAAATACTAGAAAAAATCCAATATACTAGTATTAGGTTTGCGTTAGGTTATAGAATCAGTACTCCCACCAATATACTCTTAGGTGAAACAAAATTACCACTAATCGAACAGCGCACCAGATTCTTATGCTTTAACTACTTGTTAATTATATTCCTAATTCTAATAATAGTTTATTACAAGAATGTATTCTTGAAAATGATTATGTAATAGATCATCTTATTTCCAAGCCCCAATTTAATATCTACAAAAACAAATACGATACCTTGATTAAACAACTCAACATAGATATTGAGTTTGGCGCATCTCTTAAATCGTCACAAAATCCTAATTTAATAATTGATAAATTTATTTCAGACAACAAAATTTGTGCAATATATACCGACGGGAGTAAGTCAACCAAATCTATATCTTGCGGTACGGCGTGCGTATGTCCTGAACTAAATAAATGTATTACAAAAAGCGTAGTTAAAAATGCGTCAATTTTCACTACCGAATGTATCGCTCTCAACGATGCCTTAGACTTAGCTTTGAGTATGCCAGATCGTAATTACTGCATTTTCACATTTTCTTTAAGTGCTTTATTATCATTAAAAAATGTAATTATAAGCGTCAAATCTAATCCTTATATAATAAGTATTAAAGAGAAATGGAACAAATATTCTTTAAATCATTCCAATAATGAAATAAAATTTATATGGATACCTTCACACATTGGTATTTTCGGAAATGAATTAGCCGACACTAGTGCTAAAAGTGCTGCAGGAAAAATCGCTTGTCGGTCAATCAAAATACCATTCACGGATTTTAAAGAGTTTTTTAAAAAAAAAGCTTTTGAAAATACCGCAATAACTATTCAAAATCAAGGACTCCTTAAAGGTATTAATTACTTTGAAAAATATTATAATAACTGTACTAAACCTTGGTATATTAATACAAACCTTTCTCGAAATATAATTGTAACAATAAATCGTTGTAGATCAGGACACTACAATCTGGCATACTCTTTAGCACGCGTTAAATTTATAAACGATCCAAAATGTGAATGTGGTCATATGCAACAAGATCTAGAGCATATCGTATGGAATTGTCCTATTTATAACCAACAACGAATTATATTATTAAAAAATTTACGCAAATTAAAATATCAACTACCGACATCAACCACAATATTACTGTCTGCACCCACTATATCAATATGCAAGCTATTGTACAGTTTTTTTCAACATTGTAATCTACAAATATAGAAATGTAAAGAATATCATTGTAAATAATAATGTACAACAAAATAATCTCATTTAAGAGATTAAATTTGATAAATAAAAAAAAAAAAGAGTTTAAATATCCACATAATCCATTTGTTTCCGAGTTATAAGCGATTAAGGTCGAAGTAATTTTATTTCATAATTTGCTTGAGTAGTGTATAACTTTGATAAATTTGAGCGTAAGGATCTGGAAATTTAGATTTTATCATATTTTTATATTAGAAAACTGTACCTAGAGTATAGTTAAGATTCATCATCCAAAAGTGTTGTCGTTTCCTAGTTAGTATATTACTTAACATTTTTAAATATTTATAGGTCTTTAATAGTCACTTTGAATATTCCTTTTAAATTTCTTCTTATTATAGACGTTTGTAAACTCATATTTCTAATACTAATAAAAAGTGTATTAAAGTAAAACTTCTGTTACATATTTGTTGTTTCTATTTTCTATCTCTTCCGTAATCTTTGGCACAGTTACATTTTTATTTCGCGTTATAATGATAAATTATATGAAATCGAAGATGAAATAAATGAATATTGCTATAACTACGGGAATACGTTTTAGAGGTATCCAGTAGTTCTCCTGAATTTTTTCAAATTTTTTCGAGGCCATCATTTTAAGTTACAGAGAGTCAAAGATGACATTTTAGCACTTTCTTGCATTATATGCCCATTTTTATGAATTTGCAGCTCCCCAGGGGATGCAATTTTCACTATATACATAAATATGACTTTTTTGTAAAATTTTCTGAACTTTTCATTAAAAATACTTTTAAAGACATAAATGTATGCTGTCACACTCTTGTAAGCCATTTAAACCTTAAATAGTGAAAATCAGCAATTCTGCTCCGGACTCTGGTAACCTAATACTGTCTAAAAGATGTCTTTTTATAGTCAGAAACTGCTTAAAAATTTCCAGAGTGGGTCTAAATCATTAAGATCACTTATGGTCAAAATATCCGGGAAAAGTGCCCGAAATATTAATAGAAATGTATATTTGTTGTCTTATAACGATGAATCTGTTAGCATGATCATTGCAAAAGAATTAATGCAGTTACCTTGAGTGGTAGAAAAGGATCTCCACTTGTTTCAATATCCATCTAATCCCTTGTAAGCTGCTAAAAATACGAATATTATTGTAATAACTGAATATACTTATGTAATACAAAAAATATATAAACAAATCAGATCTGAGATTATAATGATTAATATGATTAATTGACAGTGACTAGATTGTGAAATGCAAATAATGTATTGCTGAATAATAATAATAATATCCGAATAATACTAATAATAATAATAATAATAATAATAATAATAATAATAATAAGTCGAATAAGAAAAAAAAAATAAATATATACATTTCTTTCTATTAATCAAAGGAAAAGTCCAAAACTCTCGACCGTGGGAAATTTGAATTTTATATTCAAAACTAACAATAATCCAATCGAGTGACAATTCAAAATTGAAAAATTTTTATCGCAACCCAAACGCGCATATATATATACATGAAAATGACGTGTGATAAACTTTTCCGCATATAATACACAATGAATAATCGTTGCGCGGTTGGGCGCTCACGATATGGGAAAGTTGTTTAACGCTTACTCAGCTTTGACATAAACTTTAGCTTTAAAATGCTATAAAGTTCAAATTACTAAGTAAGTAGACTGAACTGTTTAATCAGTCTGCAACCTCTTTACTCGAACGACGAGTCGCGTCTATCGCATACGCTGCAATATCGAGTTGATCGATCGTTATAACTATACAAGACTCATCTTCGTCACGCGCTCAACAAGACGCATACCGGGCTTCTTATACTTAGATCGGTTTACTTTACTCTACTTTATTTATTTTTTTACTTTCCTTTTTTTCCCTGTTACTTAAGATCTAACTAACTTTCAATATACCCGAATAACTTATTTAATTATTTTCAACGTTGACGATAAATTAAAATGAAAGTTAAAATATAAAACATATTTTTTAGTTTTTTTAACTTAACCAGGGGTATACCCCTGCTCGCTTCACTCGTAAACCTCCGCACTAGTGTAAGAATAATCATGTGTATTTATAACAAATTAATTTAAATTATAAATTATATCAATGAGTAATAAGCAAAGTATTAAAGATTAACCCCTGCTTGCTACGCTCGTCAACCACCTGAATTTAACATAAAAATTAAGTCTTTTCAGCTCATTATATTCTTGCTCTACAAGAGATATGAACCTATACATAAATATGCAAGATTGATATTTTTATCCTACATAATTCACATATTATCTTTTATCCACGCTTTAATTTTTCTTTTTAAGGGGATGTCGGAGCTACAGCCTCTGTCGACAGCCGCTCGATCTCGAGGCTTCGAATGGCGGTGTAGTCATGTGACGATTTTGACGATAAATGTACTTCAAACATAAATTATAAATTTTACAGCTACATAGAGCTGTTGAAAGATACTTTCCTAAGGTAATTGGAATATTACTTTTGGCAGCAAATATTTATTTTTTTAAAGAAATGTGTTATACCTATAGTTATCCAAGATTTCCTTGGTTTTGTTTTTGAATGCTTTGTGTTATAACAATTGTTCATTTTTGATCTTTCAATGCATGTTTTTATATTATTTATTATTAAGTCTATATTCATATTAGGATCTTGCATAAACAATGTTCTCCAATTTATCTTACTTGCCTTCTTTGTAATTTCTTATAACTAATATAGTTGTTTTTGGTATTATCATTTTCTTGTAATTTACTTGTTTCTATGCTTACAAATAGACGATAGTGATCAGTAAACGGATTAGTTATTTTAAATGTTTTATAGTGTATATCGTCGGCTGAGTGGAAGAACAGTCTATCTCGGAACTTGCTTGGAAAACGCCCTATCTCGCGATCTGCTTGAAAAACGCCCTATCTCGGAAGTTGCTTGGAAAACGCCCTATCTCGGAACTTGCTTGAAAAACGCCCTATCTCGGAACTCGCTTGGAAAACGCCCTATCTCGCGCCTCGGTTGAAAAACGCCCTATCTCAAATGAAATTTTTCGCTTTCAAATTTTGTAGTGGCACCACTGCGCAACTTAAAAATTCTAAGCTTAAAAATCTCCGTTCTCTCAACTTTTTTTTAACCTTTATTAACTTAAAACATTATTTAAATTGCACACAGGTCGGCTGATATATAATAAGTACTCGATACATCGCCGCTGATAGACAGATAAAGTCAGAGAAGTCTCTCTTTCTCTGAGGAGTCCCGATGATGCCTAAACAATTTTCTTCCGAAAACACTTTTAAACACTTTATTAATTAATTTATTTTAATTAGAAAGACCGTATTTTTAAGTTGCGCAGTGCAGGTGCCACTACAAAATTTGAAAGCGAAAAATTTCATTTGAGATAAGGCGTTTTTCAACCGAGGCGCGAGATAGGGCGTTTTCCAAGCGAGTTCCGAGATAGGGCGTTTTTCAAGCAAGTTCCGAGATAGGGCGTTTTCCAAGCAACTTCCGAGATAGGGCGTTTTTCAAGCAGATCGCGAGATAGGGCGTTTTCCAAGCAAGTTCCGAGATAGACTGTTCTTCCACTCAGCCGACGATATAACATGTTTTAATATAAATATTGTCGATGCAAGTTCCTTTACAATTATCTACAGCTGGTCTTGTAACATCCTGAAAACAGGGTATGTATCCCTTTCCTAGGAAGTTTTAAAAAATTCTTGATTAATAATATTTAATTATTCTAATAGATCAATATTAAAATCTTCTATTACTAAATGAATTTTCGAATTTTTATTGTTTTTTAAAAACGTATTCAAGTTCATTACAAATACAGTTTTTGTTACCTCATATGACCTATATGAAGCTGATATTTCAATCTTACAATCTTTATCTACCATTATACTGGAGTGTAATAATATGTTTAATCTACCAATTTCGATGATATTAGTATTTTCATTTAAATTTTGATTTATAAATATAACAACACCATCTGATCTATTTATCCTACTATTATTATAATAACTCTTATAACCTGACAATTGATAGTATTTAAAGCATTCTTGATTCCAAGTTCCCTAGTAGAATTGAAATCCATTTAGTGAGCAGTACCAAGCCAGTTAAACTAGAAATAGGCTAAATCTAGGTATATTTTTGGGGTTGCGATGAAAGGCTTTTTTTAACCTTTCGTAGCTATTTTATAGAATAATCTATAAATGTTAGGATTGAACTAAGTATTTTGAAGGTTGTAAAACTAGTTTCCGTAAGCAGGATACCTGGCGCATTATAGGCTATGAACAAGCCTGCAAAAATGTTTCGGATCAATTTGGTGATTAATTTATAAAAGTTAAAATATCTTGAAAATGAGTGTTTGTACGACGCAAACAATCGTCGGACTCGATCGGAAATGGTAAAAGGGATCAAATTTCACAACATGCTTCGCATTTTGTTTAGAACATTACCCAGAAATGAATACTTTATTTTGCTCATTCCAATAAATGTGCAAGAAATGGGCGAAAATGCGTTTCATCGGGAGTCAATACCTAACCATTTTCGCTGTCCATTTATTAATTTCCCAGCTATTTCTTATATTCTGAATTCTACTAGGGTTTCTGTACAAATTATAATAAACGGTTTGTTTCTTAAATTTTCGACAAATATTTCTAGTTTAGAAAAATTTGCATTTAGACTTCTTATATTTATATATAAAATAAGTTTACCCATAGCATTTATATTTTTATTAAAATTTGCCGTATCTTGGAATGTAATTTCTTGTTGTATCATATCTTAACAATTAATATCATTCGCCATTTCTATTTTTGTTCTTCATTGTTGGATTATATGAATAGTTCGTCTTCTTTATCTTCTGTTTTAGTAAATACTTGTATGTTTGACATTCCTTTTTATTATTTGCATGGTGATTAGTTGTGTTGTTTCCATTTTTATTGTTATTATGATCACTGCAATTTTTACATTTAGTTTCTTCTTTCTTTTTACAATTTTTATAGCTGTGATTTCCTGCACAATATATACATTTCGTTTCATTATTACATTTTTTTTCACTATGGCCATATTTACAACAATTCATGTAAATATTGAAATTAAAATATATTTGACATCTATTGCATCCAAAATATATTTTTTTGTCTTTCATTAAGAAATCATATGCTTTAGAATTAACTTCAATTATAACAGACCATGTATTTTTTTTTCTTATTAGAGTATTTGCGCACTACTTCCTACTTCTTCTTGTGTCAGCATATTTCTTTCTTTTATTTCATTCTGTATTTCTGAATTTTCCAAATTACTTTCAATTCTAGTAATTTTCAATCGTGGATTCTTTTTTTATTCAATTTTTATTTTTGAATCTAATCTTCTTTCTTTTTTAAAGATGTCTCCAATTTTTTTCTATATCATTAATGTTTTTATATTTTACAAAAATTTTATTTTTTGTTTTATATATTGAATTTATAGGTAATTTTGTTTTTTCTGTTATTATTTAATTAGTCTTTTTATTTAATAGTCATTGAAAATGTTTTCGGTTGATTCGTTATTGTTTGCTTTAATTAGTATATTTGGAACGTTAATTTCGTATGTATTATTTGCTACGTGTGCATATGTGAGAGCCGATGCTTGCGTATACGTTTGCGTGTGCATTTTTCTTTTAACAATATGTTATTTTCTTTTAGTTCACTATTCAGTTCTTTCAATATATTATTTTTATTTATTAACTCATCATTTAAAAGTTTTAAATTTTCATTTTCTTTTATGATATTTTCTATATTTCTATCTTGATTTTTCTTATCATTTACATTGCACTCACTTTCTTTAATAATATTGTTTTTTTTCTCTGCATTAACTTTATCATAGTTTTCTTTTAGTTCAATGTACTTTGTTTTTAAAATTGCGTATTTAGCTTTCACATTTTCCATTTCACTTTTTAATTTAGCAATTGTCACCGGTGGATTTTTTGCATTTTTTAAGGTTATGTCTTCGTGTTCGTGTTTTTCACGTATAACTAGCGATTGAGTTATGCAGATTCGACCCTTTTTTCTATTAAATTCACTGCAATGGTATATACGCTATCACGTAATAAACACACCACTGTTGCACTTTGCGTTTTTGGATGACATTCGTAATTTATTTCAGGAGGGATCGCTTCAGGTGGCAATCCCTCTTCTGCCATATTGGAATTTTTTTGATGATGATGATGATGATAATATAATATAATATTATTTTTTAAGTTATTCAATTTACTTTTTATAAATAGTTTATCCAACATAAAAGAGAATACATTAAATCTTTTATGATGTAATTGTAATTTTTTAATAAAACTATATATACTATAATATTAAGTGTAAAGTCAGGCCAAAATGTGATAGGTCGCTGTGTGCATTGGAGATGTCGATATATAGATATATACTAACCCATACCTATCTATCAAATGCTAAACACACCAACCCAGTTACCGACACACATCATCATACACCTACATCCATTCCAAAACTAATCACTCACCCTCATACTCATACACCCTCATCCAGTTACAAACACTCCCTTCCAAATCTTTTTGGTATTTCTATTCAAATGTTTAAGCTATTACCTTTGTCTATGGTTATACTTATCACACGGCTTTTTAATTTATCTGTAACCACTTCTACCTTTCTACGTCAGTGGAGACATTCTCTACAGTTGCATATTGCTAAAACGGCTGTAATAAATTCACCAGTGATGCGAGACCTATCGCACAGCTTCTTGAACCCTCTAAGTTGCTTGAAAAGATTATTCATAAATAATGTTTAGAATTTATCGAGAAAAATCACCTTCTAGCTGAGAGGCAGGCAGGTTTTAGAAAATGGTATAGTACTCAGCCAGCTCTGCTTGGAGTTACCAAAGACATTAGGAAGGCTATTGACAGGCGTGTGGTCACTATCTTAGTGCTGCAGGATTTCTCCAAAGTTTTTGATATCTTTTAGTTCACTATTCAGTTCTTTCAATAATATTTTTATTTATTAACTCATCATTTAAAAGTTTTAAATTTTCATTTTCTTTTATGATATTTTCTATATTTCTATCTTGATTTTTCTTATCATTTACATTGCACTCACTTTCTTTAATAATATTGTTTTTTTCTCTGCATTAACTTTATCATAGTTTTCTTTTAGTTCAATGTACTTTGTTTTTAAAATTGCGTATTTAGCTTTTCACATTTTCCATTTCACTTTTTAATTTAGCAATTGTCACCGGTGGATTTTTTGCATTTTTTAAGGTTATGTCTTCGTGTTCGTGTTTTTCACGTATAACTAGCGATTGAGTTATGCAGATTCGACCCTTTTTTCTATTAAATTCACTGCAATGGTATATACGCTATCACGTAATAAACACACCACTGTTGCACTTTGCGTTTTTGGATGACATTCGTAATTTATTTCAGGAGGGATCGCTTCAGGTGGCAATCCCTCTTCTGCCATATTGGAATTTTTTTGATGATGATGATGATGATAATATAATATAATATTATTTTTTAAGTTATTCAATTTACTTTTTATAAATAGTTTATCCAACATAAAAGAGAATACATTAAATCTTTTATGATGTAATTGTAATTTTTTAATAAAACTATATATACTATAATATTAAGTGTAAAGTCAGGCCAAAATGTGATAGGTCGCTGTGTGCATTGGAGATGTCGATATATAGATATATACTAACCCATACCTATCTATCAAATGCTAAACACACCAACCCAGTTACCGACACACATCATCATACACCTACATCCATTCCAAAACTAATCACTCACCCTCATACTCATACACCCTCATCCAGTTACAAACACTCCCTTCCAAATCTTTTTGGTATTTCTATTCAAATGTTTAAGCTATTACCTTTGTCTATGGTTATACTTATCACACGGCTTTTTAATTTATCTGTAACCACTTCTACCTTTCTACGTCAGTGGAGACATTCTCTACAGTTGCATATTGCTAAAACGGCTGTAATAAATTCACCAGTGATGCGAGACCTATCGCACAGCTTCTTGAACCCTCTAAGTTGCTTGAAAAGATTATTCATAAATAATGTTTAGAATTTATCGAGAAAAATCACCTTCTAGCTGAGAGGCAGGCAGGTTTTAGAAAATGGTATAGTACTCAGCCAGCTCTGCTTGGAGTTACCAAAGACATTAGGAAGGCTATTGACAGGCGTGTGGTCACTATCTTAGTGCTGCAGGATTTCTCCAAAGTTTTTGATATCTTATACCTCATGTGCGATTATTGTATAAGCTTAAAAATATAAATTACTCTATGGAGATAATTCAATTCTGCTTTACTCTGGTTTCAATCTTTAAAATCGTTTCCAGGCAGTTACAAAAATAACGTCTGAATGAACAGTATTTGAAACGGCTTAGCAACTTTGACCTTCTCGTTCTACATCATCAAAGTGTCATTAATACACTTCGTCTTCTTTAGTCTTACAAAAGTAGACTGACTAAGAATTTTAGGAAAAATCTCGTTGAAAGTTTTATATTTCCTCACTTCAATTATGCGGCAGTTACTTATCATCATCTTAATGATACGTAAATTCTTAAAATGCAACGAGAGGTCTGCGATGGCTCGGTCGGTTATAGCGTCGAGCTCGTAATCTGGAGGTCCCAGGTTTGATTCCCGGGTCCGGGCAATTGATACAAGTACCACTGAGGAATGTATTTTCAACACGTGCTTTTTTCACGAAGACATCGTGTGGCTTCCATCGCAGATTAGCGCCAGTTAGGAGCATAAAAAGAGCGACATTAAAATAATATGTAAGATTTACATATAACAATATTCCATTTAGAAGTCATGTAACCCCGTACCGATTGGAGCTTGGATGGGTGTCTGCGTTTAGAAGACGTGACTTTGCTTTCGTTAGTATTTGTCGTCAAATACGCAGATCTAAGCGCGTTAAATCTCGTACTGAAACTTAGAACCAGTCGTTTCTAGTCTCGACATCTCACATCGTAAATTCGTTAAGTAATGTTGAATTTGATTCTACTGTGATACCTAGATTTAAAAGACATTTTTATAAGGAGTTATTGATGCAAGTTAAAAATGATTGGAACTATCGAGTCCAGATAAAAAAGATTATTTTGTTCTATTTTTCTCCAAATCTTTATACACTTTGCTAGCCTATATCCGTTTTTACTTTTTCATCTGTATATTTTTGTAACTCGTGTGTAAAAGTTAAATTAAATATTACATTTATTTTGTCGAGATTATAATATCTCTCAAATAATATATCCTCGAGTTGAAGTTGATATGTGTGATATTATAATACCTATTTGATTTACTTATGATTATTTGTTACTACTTTTGCAATAAATTAAAGGAAAAACATTATTTTTCAATAATTACATTTGTTTACCTCCGAATTTGTACGAAAAAAATGTATATTGTATATAAATTAAAAAACTACAACATTTTGTGACAATGCAAATAGTATATGTCACATTAAGCGGCACTTAGAGTTTAGTTAATGTATCCCCTTTGCACAAGCACACAGAAGCCTAATGAGTCTACCTACATACCTATATTACCTTACCACTGTCTCATTATCCCTTCCCTACAACCGAGCTACCTAATAAACTACACAAACCACACATAGAACCCCACAAACAACGGTGCACAGGAAAGCAGTCGAACAGCTTATCAGGAGTTGAGGTAGAGCCATGCTCAAACTATGCTTGAAGAAAATCAAGTATTAACTGCAGAGAACAGTAATGTAATAATGCTTTACTACAAGGGATCAGACAGGAGCACACATTTACTTAAGTAACTGTATACAGGACAGGGCTTTGGAAGAGTGAGCAGTGTTATTCCTCACACGCAAATATACTAAATGAATTACGAGCCGTGATCACAAACACAATTACCTGGTGATTGTCGCCGTGCCTCCATCCCGAGCAGCTCGAGCTCGCTGTTGGCCTACCGACCCGATTCCGCCGCCAGCAACTGAACAGAATTTTAAGTACAATAAAATAAATATGTTTCTTAATAAACTGATAAATAAAACATTTGCGCAAGCTATGCGGCTTCGTGGTCAGAGGATTGCGGTTGTCGCAGATGCGTTTCTCACCGATTGATAACGTGGTCGATAAATGAGAAAACCACAGCACAAGTAAGACATTTGCTTGCGAAGGATAGACTTGGAGACGCTTCAATAAAAAAAGTAGGCTCAAAGTAGAGAAGATGATTGGGAGTGTTTTTTTGTTTTCTATTTAATGTTAAGATTTCGAATGAAAAGCTTCGAATTTTTCTAGCCTCCTTAAGTATTATTGTTTAAAGAAAAGTTACAAAATATATTCAAAATATACTCAGAATCAGAAACGTTCGAAATTCCCAGAATTTTTTCAAAATTTTACTATGTCCGGGACATTTTCAAAATGGCGGACAATGTACTAAAAGTAGGGCAAATTGCTGTGTAACTTTTCGATCTACGCGATTGTTTAAGCTAGTTTATAATATAACAAAGATTATTTGGAAATAAATAGAATTATCAACTTTCTAAATAGCTGGGTTCGTTCTTATTCCTACTAAATATTAAAGCGGTCTTGATTCCCGAAAATCAATAAAATTTATTAATTGTTTTCTGAGTGAAATTAAGAGATATGTAAGTACTTACTGTCTGTCTTTAGTAACATTTTTAGTACTTCCATACATAATAATCTGCTATTCTACCTCCATACTCCATCTCCCCTTATCCCATGGTTTTACGAAGATATATATGGGTGGTTCTCTGTGACATCGAAGATGAAAAAAATAAATATTGCTATAACTGTGGGAATATGTTTTAGAGGTATCCAGTAGTTCTCCTGAATTTTTTCAGATTTTTTTTGGGTCATTATTTTAAGTTACAGAGAGTCAAAGTTGACATTTTAGCACTTTTTTGCATTATATGCCCATTTTCATGAATTTTTAGCTCCCAGGGGATGCATTTTTCACTAAAAACATAAGTATGACTTTTTTTGTAAAATTTTCCGAACTTTTCATTAAAAATACTTTTAAAGACATAAATGTATGCTGTCACACTCTTGTAAGCCATTTAAACCTTAAATAGTGAAAATCAGCAATTCTGCTCCGGACTCTGGTAACCTAATACTGTCTAAAAGATGTCTTTTTATAGTCAGAAATTGCCTAAAAATTTCCAGAGTGGGTCTAAATCATTAAGATCACTTATGGTGAAAATATCCGGGAAAAGTGCCCGAAATATTAATAGAAATGTATATTTGTTGCCTTATAACGATGAATCTAGTAGCATGATCATTGCAAAAAAATTTGTGCACTTACCTTGGAGTGGTAGAAAAGTATCTCCACTTGTTTCAGTATCCATCTAATCCCCTGTAAGCTGCTAAAAATACAAATATTATTATAAAATTATAAAAAATTATTTTTTAAACATTTATAATGCTGGATTTTTAGTTTTACATCCCTTACAAGAATTATAATACTAATCTGAAGGATTACTATAAAAGTATCAACATTATTATTATTATTATTCAGCAATACATTGTTTAGATTTCACAAACTTGCCACTGTCACGTTATCATATTATTCATTATAATTATATATCCGATTTATTTAAATATCTTTTGTATTAAATACGTATATTCAGTTACTGTAATAATGATGTTTATATATTTATAGTAATCCTTCAGATTAGTATTATAATTCTTGTAAGGGATGTAAAACTAAAATTTCAGCATTATAAATGTTTAAAAATTAATTTTTTACATTTGTATAATAATATTTGTATTTTTAGCAGCTTACAGGGGATTAGATGGATACTGAAACAAGTTAAGATACTTTTCTACCACTCCAAGGTAAGTGCACAAATTTTTTTGCAATGATCATGCTACTAGATTCATCGTTATAAGGCAACATATATACATTTCTATTAATATTTCGGGCACTTTTCCCGGATATTTTCACCATAAGTGATCTTAATGATTTAGACCCACTCTGGAAATTTTTAGGCAATTTCTGACTATAAAAAGACATCTTTTAAACAGTATTAGGTTACCAGAGTCCGCAGCAGAATTGCTGATTTTCACTATTTAAGGTTTAAATGGCTTACAAGAGTGTGACAGCATACATTTATGCCTTTAAAAGTATTTTTAATGAAAAGTTCGGAAAATTTTACAAAAAAAGTCATAGTTATGTTTTTAGTGAAAAATGCATCCCCTGGGAGCTAAAAATTCATGAAAATGGGCATATAATGCAAAAAAGTGCTAAAATGTCAACTTTGACTCTCTGTAACTTAAAATAATGGCCCAGAAAAAATCTGAAAAAATTCAGGAGAACTACTGGATACCTCTAAAACATATTCCCACAGTTATAGCAATATTTATTTTTTTCATCTTCGATGTCACAGAGAACCACCCATATATAAATAAAGTATCTAAACACTTCGCGAATTAACTTTTCAAATATTATATAAAATCGACGTGGTGCGGTATATAGTAAAAAAGAGTTTTATTCCTCAGTTGCCTATCATTAAGGGGTGCCAAAGCCAAGTTTTATCATCCCTACCTTACCGACCTCGAAAATTACATAAAATTAATTATTAATTAAAAAAGAAACTCAATTTACATAAATTTAGGAGAACCGTCGCCTTCCTTTATTAATAATCAGTATGTCTTTGAAATTTGAAGCGAAAATATTGAATAGTTTTCGAGAAAACCGTTACCAAAAATCTTGACATGCCTTTTAATGATGAAAATTTTAAATAGCACCAAATTTTGAGAGCAAACTGGAAATATCTTCAAGAAAATAGAAAAAAATTTTTAGGTTTTAAGAATAATTTGACTGAGAGTTATTTCACCATGAAAAATGGAAATTTTTCAATTTTTAAAAAGATTTACTATTTTTAAAGCCATTTAAAATCTATTGATTTTTTTGAAAAAACATCACATACAACTTTTGTTCAAAATAATCTTTAGAACTTATCTAGCTGGGTTACAATTCTTAATTTTAACATCTCGAAGAGATAGGGCACTTGGAAATATTGAATATCAAAAAATGGCGACCACGCCACAATTGATTTTGATCTAGCACCGCTCAAAAGATCACATTTTACAAGAGTTTCCGAATGGCGGTAGTTAGATTATTGGCCAAGACCACTGGTGAAAGTTATGCCTTAAAATACATGATTAGTGATTTTATGAGATTTATAGATTTTGTAGGTTAATAGATTTTAAGAAAGCAATTGTTTTTTAAAATTGAATAATTTCCATTTTTTATGGTGAAATAACTCTTAGTCAAATTATTATTAACACGTAAAAATTTTTTTCTATTTTCTGGAAGATATTTCCAGCCTGTTCTTAAAATTTGGTACGATTTAAAATTTTCATCATACCACTTAACGTGAAATAGCCCATATATATGGGGTATTCCACGTGAAGTGGTTTAATCAAAATTTTAAAATGCACCGAATGTTGGATACACACTGCAGATGTTTTTCTGAATACAGAAAAAAATTTTTAGGTACTGGAATGTATTTGCTCCAAAGTTATTCTAACCTCAAAAAGTGAACTTTTTCCAAGTTTTTTCAACACCAGCTGGGTTAACCGCTATTTAACTCAAAATCTATCAACTTTTACTATAGAACATTATATGTAACATTCGTTGCTAATTATGTCTAGAATTTATCCTTCTGGGTTAGAATTTCTAATCTCAAGGTCAATGTTACATAAACTACATGTCAATATTCAACTTGAAAAAAGTGTAAGTGCGCCGCAATTGATTTTTTTATCCAAAAGTCTGAAAGGAAGCTTGGAGCAATACCTTTCAAATGGTCTGTAGCATTTTTATGGCCTTTAATTCTGTAAAAATTTATGATAATTTAAAGAAAGACAAAAAATTCACAAAAATTAACATGGTATTTTCCATTTAAATTTTTAAAACAATTTCGTGTTTTTTTAAATTATCATAACTAAATTAACATAATTAGCAACGAATGTTACATATAATGTTCTATAGTAAAAGTTGATAGATTTTGAGTTAAATAGCGGTTAACCCAGCTGGTGTTGAAAAAGCTTGGAAAAAGTTCACTTTTTGAGGTTAGAATAACTTTTGAGCAAATAGATTTCAGTACCTAAAAATTTTTTTCTGTATTCAGAAAAACATCTGCAGTGTGTATCCAAAATTTGGTGCATTTTAAAATTTTGATCAAACCACTTCACGTTGAATACGTCATATATATATAAACAGCAGTAGATTAACTAGAAACGGAGTTACTTTAATAGGTGTAAAGTTCTTTTTTCTTGTATGTTTTTCAAAAATATCGAATATCTTTATCCCCATAGTGTTTATATGACAAAACCGTAAGACACGAAATTTCGTATTTGAACAAAAAATAATCATATTCCACAAATTCGTTTTCCAAATACCATGTCTTCTCACTCTATTGAGTTACTGTAAATCACTTTAACTATACAAATTTTAAGATCAATAATTTATGTATAAATTCAATCTGTTTTTTACGAGATTTAATTCAGTATATGTGAAATTTAAATTCACAATCCCAAATCGACGATGTGCTCTAATCACCGAATGATCGTTATATTATTTTTTAGGAAAAATTTTATCGATCTCGATTCCTCGTAACTCGTCGATTACAAAAATTCAGAAATTGAAAAAAAAGTCTATTTTGTTATAAAATTACGTCGTCGTACTCGATGCTTCTCACAACAAAAATTTAGTTGAAATAAATAATGCACGCTCTTCCCTATTTTGTAATAAAAAAACAGTTTTGAAAAATGGTTCCCAAGAGAATGCATGAAATACGGTTTTCTAGAATTGGTATATTAATTAATTATTAATATACTATATTAATTCGGTTAGTGACGATTTGTTTCGTTTTTTATTATTTGCACGTGAAAAAAAAATTATGTATTTTTTTTTACTACATTATATATTTATATATGTATATATATAAATCATTTTTGATAAAAAAAATGTAAGTGAACAAGGCTTCTTTCTTTGTGTACTTTAGAAAAGTCGATCGTTCGACGTATTTTTTTGTGCAAATATCTGGAGATAAAAAGGCCAAATTGCAGATTGAATTAATCGAATGTTATAGTCACATTACGACGCATACCATATACGAGACAATGGAATTTTCCTATCGCTAGATGAACAGTCGATATATACATCGCGAGTTTCGTGAAATTCGCATTACACAAACGCATAAAGGAAAAAAATAAAGAGTTAGAGATGCGGATACGATTGTAAATCGGGGAAGAGAGAAAAAATAATAGAGAATCGTGCGATTGCCTTGCGGAGGTTAGCGACGAGGAAGCCCCTTTGATATGTATTAATAGTGGAGTGTCCGCGCGCCCGTGTGCGTACGTGGGTGCTCGCGATGAGCGAGGGCCAGAAGGAAAGAGAGAGAGAAACATTGACGAGCGATGAGGAAGGAGGGGCAGGAGGGGGGGGGGTGGAGGGGGTGGAGGGGGAGGAGGGAGAGAGAAGGGATTCAAAACGGTACAGATAGGAGGACGGGATAGTAGGATATACCCGAGATAGGCTTCCCTTCTCTCTCTCTCTCTCTCTCTCTCTCTCTCTCTCTCTCTCTCTCGCGCAAACCAGTACCACAGTATCGCGATGGAGGCTACCGCTTACTCCGCCTAGGAGTTCGCTTGAAACACCGACATATATACACACGGTTCCTATAAGACGCCGCGCGAATCCGACAGGTGGTGATACAATTTTTATCCCTCTTTCTTTCCTCTCTCTCTCTCTCTCTCTCTCTTCCCTCTCCTTCTCTCTTCTTCTTCTTCTTCTTCTTCTATCTCCCCCTTCCCCCTCTTTCTCTCTCTCTCTAGTTTACTTCTTTCCTCGCTCTCTCTCTCTCTCTCTCTCTCTCTCTTTTCTTTTCGATCAAAAAGGAAATTCAGTGCGCGCGATCGTTCGAGTCACGCAACTTTGTATGACAGTGCGCCGTGCGAAGGGGATGGAGCGAAAGCTCCGTCTTTGTTCTTTCTTCTTTACCGAGTGCGATTATGTCGTGATATAACGATGATACACGAAGATCGGATGTTTTTTCAAGATTTACACACGCTCACTGTGTAATTTGTGTGTACGTATGTATAGACTTGGTGGAAATAAACGAATCGACTGTATATCTTTGACGAGAGTGCGATGTAAGTAACAGCATTTTAAATTCGATACTTTATTACATTTAACCGTGTGTCTGTGTGTGCGTGCGTGTATACACATACATATATATATATATATATATATAATCTGGATGGAGAGGATTATTCGGGTGGAACGATCGGATTACGCGAAATTCAAAACTTGTATTCCCATCGCCGGTAAAATTATTGCGTTTTTTAGATAAACTTGTGTTACGAATATATATATATAATATTCTCGGTTCTCGTTAATTTTATTTTTCTTCTTCTTCTCTCTCTCTCTCTCTCTCTCTCTCTCTCTCTCTCTTATCAAATTTTGAATCTCGGCACCGTCGTCGTTATACATGCATAGTACAATACTTTATAAACGATTAATTTCAATGAGCATCGCAGAACGCAATAAAACAAGTTATTATTTGTACAATTAAAGAAAACGAAAAGTATATAAAAAGAAAAGGTGGGTAAAGTAAATATGGGTGTGAAAATCGTAAAATCGTACGAACGTGAAATAAAATAAAAGAAAAAGTCAAAGTCAACTAGAAAAAAATCGTAGATTCGCGAAAGAAGGCGAGATCGAATAAAAGAAAATATGCATATAGGGTACTACCGATCGATCGATCGATCGATCAAAAAACGTGCATATATAGTTCGAGTAATTGTTAGGGGAGGGGCGAAAAAAGATAAAGTAGAGTGTAAAATGTAAAAATAGTAAGTAAAAATAAAAAAATTCGTTCCGAGTACATAGAGACAGACGGATTGACCGGATGTCGGTTGGTGCAGTGATTCGATTGATTCGCTCAAGAGGTTCTGCCCGCCGCGGTGGCTTCCAGCGAACTTCCGAGTGGGCCCGTCACTTAGAGCGAATATCGGGGAGCGAAACCGAGCGAGAGCTTGCGAACGAAAACGGACAAGAGGTGGAATATTAATCGCTATAGTGGAAATATTCGCGTCCCTGGCCCTTAAGATATACACTTTCCATTTTTTTTTCTCTGCGTATATAACTTTCCTCTTTTCGTAAATATCGTTGTTGAACGCACTCGAAATAGTTTAAATTTTTGTATAAACGTGCAATAACCGTTTTTGTACGATAAAATTTATACTATTCATAATAATATAATTTATCAGCATGTATATACAGAAAGAAATTTTATTTTTATTACTGTTTCGCGTATAATAATTATTTTTTTTGTTTTGTTTTGTCGTATGTCTATATATATACATATATATTTTTTAGTTAGCTCGATAAACCTTTATCGTAAAAATACATTAATATTTGTAACATAAGAATAAGTATAATATTAATCGATCGCAATGAAACTCCCGACGTATGAATTTTCATTAAAAATTTTCCTCCCACATCTTTGTTTCTGTACACACTCACCATCATCGTCAATGTTTTTATAAACGGTTAAATTATCAAACGAGAAAATTTCTTGGAATAAATACGTTGTAACGCAAAACGAAACGAATGAACGAACGAACAACATCACCATATATTCATATACAACAATATACTTTCCCGTTATTAAAGCGATTATCATCACAAACCCAATAATATATTGAAAAAGTGAAAAAAAAACTACTAATACGAGAATATAAGTTCACTTTTTTTTTATTGAAGCATTCAAACGTAATACAGGTTTATTTAACTGTGATGTATAAGTTCACTTGAGATCGTACGTAAAAATGTATCTAATATATACGTACAGCGTTTTCTTTCCTATTGTAATATATACCCATACCAATTGTGGAAGATGAAAGAAAACTTAAAATGAGGCTGTGGGGGGTGGGGTGGGGTGGGGTGGGGATAGATGAAAAATTATATATTTTTGGGTATAGGGTATAGGGAAGGGGTTATAGGGAGGGTAAATGAAACAAAAGAGTTTGCCGGAAGCGATGACTGTACTCCACAACAAAATGGAGTAGTAGAGCGAATGAACCGTATACTCTAATGGATATGACACCGTTTTGGTACTAACCTCATATACATATGTACATAGCACCGACCTATCGCATTTATACAATCGATCATTTGTAACTACTTAGGATGTTAATGTTTTTTGACGTTTAACTCTGCGATTGCCAAGTATACATCCACCATGTGTGTGTGTGTGTGTACATATCGACGATTTACTTAAAAACTATTATTTTCAAAAATACAAAAAGATAAATAAAAAACGTTAGTTTGGTGTATAGGTGAACGTTACGCGATAATAAGATATTTATACGTCGAGCCGAGGTACGTGTGGATAAGAAAAAAAAATAGAGAATTATCTAACGTACATAATACATCGCGCGTGATCAATTAATTAATTTATCGCTTCGCGCATATAACGGAAAATTCGCGTAACCTTACTTTTTGCTTATCGTTGATGTAGACAAACCAAACTTAGTTGTCTTTATACCAAACGAAATTTACATTGGGATATATATATATGTATATGTACGAGTACTTTACGTGTAATCAATTGAAGCAAACCCGTTATACTTAAATACTAAATGATAAACTTCCTTTTCGCTTCGTGTATATGTATATATGTATATATGTGTATATACGGAGAAAAAATACTTAGATGAAGATCAACGGATTGTATTAATACTTATTTCCTATATCTCGAAGTGTACAGCCGTTCCTTTTTACGATTAAGACAAATTGTTATATTTGCAAACATTTCGATGATAGTCTATTCCTTTGCTTCTTTTTTTTTTAATTTGTGCAACGAATTTTCTTTATCTTCGGCATCATCGATATCTTTATTATTTAATTTGATCAATTTATATATATATATATATATATATGTGTGTGTGTGTATATGTATACTTTAAGGGGGTTCCATACTCAATTTTTGATGATTAATTAATAAAAAAGTAGAACAGTATGTGAAAAAATAAGAGAAGAGGCGCCTTCGTTTATTGACAATCTAACTGTGTGCTGAATTTTAGATTAAAAGATAATTGCGTTTTCGAGAAAAGTCTTACCAAAAATATCAAATATTTTCACCTCGTTGAGGTTAGGTTCAGATTTTTGGTAAGACTTTTCTCAAAAACGCAATATAATTTTAATCTGAAATTCAGCACACAGTTAGATTATTCATAAACGAAGGCGCCTCTTCTCTTATTTTTTCACATACTGTTTTATTTACAAATTTATTACTAATAAACACGATTGCCGGTAAGGTAGGGAGGATAAATATTGACTATGGCACCCCGTTAAGGAATTTTCATTAAATTGAAAGGGTACTCCATTAAATATTAATATGTAATGACTAAATGATGCGGTTTATAAAAGACGGATAAACTCGACGTCTAATATACATTTTTATTTTGGGATTACAATTATATATTTTCTTAATGCACTCTGTTAGAAATAATCGATGATAGGATATAATGTTTTAAGAATAAATTAATCAATATTTTTCATTGGTAAATCGCGACTAACCAAATATATCTTTAATATCTTGGGATGAGAATTATTAACGTAATATATGTTGTATATAAATAAATAAATAAAATTACGTGCTTATTCTATCAATATATATATATATATATATAATCGGGGTGATTAATTTCTTAAGTCGTATGTCGAGATACGCTTTTGCAAGGAAACTGTATCCGTATGTATCGTGCACAATCCTCATTTAGTTAATATAAATAATAATTAATAATTTGTGCAAAAAAAACATTTACGTGGATATAAACCATATACTAATCTTGAGGTCTGCGAAGGCTCGGTCGGTAGGGCGTCGGGCTCGTAATTTGGAAGTCCCAGGTTCGATTCCCGACACCGGCCGATTGATACAAGTGCTTTCTTAACAAAGACATCGTGTGCTTCCTCCGTCGCCGATTAGCACCGATTTGGGAGCATAAAAAGAGCGACGTTAAAATAATAATAAAAAAAAACTATACCTTTTATTTTATTTCAACAGTTTGCACCTTCAGTACTAAACAATGCGTGTAAGATGTACCTATTTATATAAAACAATATTTTTTTCTGTGATGTAGATTATCGATAATATTTATTGTAAACTCTTTATAAAAGTACGGTGTGCAAAACCATCGTATATAGAAAAACAAATAAATATGACAGTTGAAATTAAAATTAAAGTTAATATTAGTATGTTACAAAGAGGAGTTTTAGAATATAAGAAATAGCTGGTAAATTAATAAATGGACAGCGAAAATGGTTAGGTATTGACTCCCGATGAAACGCTTTTTCGCCCATTTCTTGCACATTTATTGGAATGAGCATAACCACGAAACATAAAGTATTCATTTCTGGGTAATGTTCTAAACAAAATGCGAAGGATGTTGTGAAATTTGATCCCTTTTACCATTTCCGATCGAGTCCGACGATTGTTTGCGTCGTACAAACACTCATTTCAAGATATTTTAACATTTATAAATTAATCACCAAATTGATCCGAAACATTTTTGCAGGCCTTGTTCATAGCCTATGCGCCAGGTATCCTGCTTACAGGAAACTAATTTTACAACCTTCAAATACTTAGTTCAATCCTAACATTTATAGATTATTCTATAAAATAGCTAGGAAAGGTTAAAAAAAGCGTTTCATCGCAACCCCAAAAATATACCTAGTTTTAGCCTATATCTAGTTTAACTGGCTTGGTACTGCTCTCACTAAATGGATTTCAATTACAACAATATCAATATTGCAGTATAGACTGATTAATTCGCAAGTTTAAAAAAAAAATTAAAAATATGAAAAATATATAAATATCTAGATAATCCAAATTCAGGATAGATTATATTTAAGAAGAGCAGTTGCCTAACCTCAGGAGATTGAGTGTTTCCTATATAGTAAACTTTTTAATCTCTAAACTGTAAAAATGGACTAATGTTCGTTAAGGAATTTTTCTTATAAATTTAAACGGGAATTGTGCTTGCTCTAAAATGATTGGTTTCATAATCAAGCGGATTTTCCTACAATTAAACGATATCTACTTTTGAAAAAAAAATTCGTAAATTTACCTGAGAAATACCAATATCCTAAGATTAAGCATATTCCTTTTGATTATTATAATTCCTCTGAGACCTCTTGGTCCATCCATCTTTTCTTAAGGAGATGTAAACCCATTAAAACAAAATCAGTATTTATTTTTTCTCAAGGAAACTGTATCCGTATGTATCGTGCACAATCCTCATTTAGTTAATATAAATAATAATTAATAATTTGTGCAAAAAAAACATTTACGTGGATATAAACCATATACTAATCTTGAGGTCTGCGAAGGCTCGGTCGGTAGGGCGTCGGGCTCGTAATTTGGAAGTCCCAGGTTCGATTCCCGACACCGGCCGATTGATACAAGTGCTTTCTTAACAAAGACATCGTGTGCTTCCTCCGTCGCCGATTAGCACCGATTTGGGAGCATAAAAAGAGCGACGTTAAAATAATAATAAAAAAAAACTATACCTTTTATTTTATTTCAACAGTTTGCACCTTCAGTACTAAACAATGCGTGTAAGATGTACCTATTTATATAAAACAATATTTTTTTCTGTGATGTAGATTATCGATAATATTTATTGTAAACTCTTTATAAAAGTACGGTGTGCAAAACCATCGTATATAGAAAAACAAATAAATATGACAGTTGAAATTAAAATTAAAGTTAATATTAGTATGTTACAAAGAGGAGTTTTAGAATATAAGAAATAGCTGGTAAATTAATAAATGGACAGCGAAAATGGTTAGGTATTGACTCCCGATGAAACGCTTTTTCGCCCATTTCTTGCACATTTATTGGAATGAGCATAACCACGAAACATAAAGTATTCATTTCTGGGTAATGTTCTAAACAAAATGCGAAGGATGTTGTGAAATTTGATCCCTTTTACCATTTCCGATCGAGTCCGACGATTGTTTGCGTCGTACAAACACTCATTTCAAGATATTTTAACATTTATAAATTAATCACCAAATTGATCCGAAACATTTTTGCAGCCTTGTTCATAGCCTATGCGCCAGGTATCCTGCTTACGGAAACTAATTTTACAACCTTCAAAATACTTAGTTCAATCCTAACATTTATAGATTATTCTATAAAATAGCTAGGAAAGGTTAAAAAAAGCGTTTCATCGCAACCCCAAAAATATACCTAGTTTTAGCCTATATCTAGTTTAACTGGCTTGGTACTGCTCTCACTAAATGGATTTCAATTACAACAATATCAATATTGCGTATAGACTGATTAATTCGCAAGTTTAAAAAAAAATTAAAAATATGAAAATATATAAATATCTAGATAATCCAAATTCAGGATAGATTATATTTAAGAAGAGCAGTTGCCTAACCTCAGGAGATTGAGTGTTCCTATATAGTAAACTTTTTAATCTCTAAACTGTAAAAATGGACTAATGTTCGTTAAGGAATTTTCATTAAATTGAAGGGTACTCCATTAAATATTAATATGTAATGACTAAATGATGCGGTTTATAAAAGACGGATAAACTCGACGTCTAATATACATTTTTATTTTGGGATTACAATTATATATTTTCTTAATGCACTCTGTTAGAAATAATCGATGATAGGATATAATGTTTTAAGAATAAATTAATCAATATTTTTCATTGGTAAATCGCGACTAACCAAATATATCTTTAATATCTTGGGATGAGAATTATTAACGTAATATATGTTGTATATAAATAAATAAATAAAATTACGTGCTTATTCTATCAATATATATAATATATATAATCGGGGTGATTAATTTCTTAAGTCGTATGTCGAGATACGCTTTTTGCAAGGAAACTGTATCCGTATGTATCGTGCACAATCCTCATTTAGTTAATATAAATAATAATTAATAATTTGTGCAAAAAAAACATTTACGTGGATATAAACCATATACTAATCTTGAGGTCTGCGAAGGCTCGGTCGGTAGGGCGTCGGGCTCGTAATTTGGAAGTCCCAGGTTCGATTCCCGACACCGGCCGATTGATACAAGTGCTTTCTTAACAAAGACATCGTGTGCTTCCTCCGTCGCCGATTAGCACCGATTTGGGAGCATAAAAAGAGCGACGTTAAAATAATAATAAAAAAAAACTATACCTTTTATTTTATTTCAACAGTTTGCACCTTCAGTACTAAACAATGCGTGTAAGATGTACCTATTTATATAAACAATATTTTTTTCTGTGATGTAGATTATCGATAATATTTATTGTAAACTCTTTATAAAAGTACGGTGTGCAAAACCATCGTATATAGAAAAACAAATAAATATGACAGTTGAAATTAAAATTAAAGTTAATATTAGTATGTTACAAAGAGGAGTTTTAGAATATAAGAAATAGCTGGTAAATTAATAAATGGACAGCGAAAATGGTTAGGTATTGACTCCCGATGAAACGCTTTTTCGCCCATTTCTTGCACATTTATTGGAATGAGCATAACCACGAAACATAAAGTATTCATTTCTGGGTAATGTTCTAAACAAAATGCGAAGGATGTTGTGAAATTTGATCCCTTTTACCATTTCCGATCGAGTCCGACGATTGTTTGCGTCGTACAAACACTCATTTCAAGATATTTTAACATTTATAAATTAATCACCAAATTGATCCGAAACATTTTTGCAGCCTTGTTCATAGCCTATGCGCCAGGTATCCTGCTTACGGAAACTAATTTTACAACCTTCAAAATACTTAGTTCAATCCTAACATTTATAGATTATTCTATAAAATAGCTAGGAAAGGTTAAAAAAGCGTTTCATCGCAACCCCAAAAATATACCTAGTTTTAGCCTATATCTAGTTTAACTGGCTTGGTACTGCTCTCACTAAATGGATTTCAATTACAACAATATCAATATTGCGTATAGACTGATTAATTCGCAAGTTTAAAAAAAAAATTAAAAATATGAAAATATATAAATATCTAGATAATCCAAATTCAGGATAGATTATATTTAAGAAGAGCAGTTGCCTAACCTCAGGAGATTGAGTGTTCCTATATAGTAAACTTTTTAATCTCTAAACTGTAAAAATGGACTAATGTTCGTTAAGGAATTTTTCTTATAAATTTAAACGGGAATTGTGCTTGCTCTAAAATGATTGGTTTCATAATCAAGCGGATTTTCCTACAATTAAACGATATCTACTTTTGAAAAAAAAATTCGTAAATTTACCTGAGAAATACCAATATCCTAAGATTAAGCATATTCCTTTTGATTATTATAATTCCTCTGAGACCTCTTGGTCCATCCATCTTTTCTTAAGGAGATGTAAACCCATTAAAACAAAATCAGTATTTATTTTTTCTCAAGCAAACAGTATACTTTATCGAAAAAAACGCTCTGTAACTGTGTTGTATTTACATTAAAGATAGTCTATGAATTTTTTCAAATTTGTTTATCAATAAATCAACGAGATTTTTGAGCAGCCGTGCAGCTTTGTTTTTAGTTATATATTACCGACCAAAAAATGGTTATTTTTATATAATTCATTTTAAATTAATTATTTTGAAAAAATGTAACGGTATTCTATTTGCTTTCAACATTACCTGTAAATTTTTTCAGATTTTTAATTCCATTAGTTTTTTAAATTTTTGGGATTTTAGATGTAGGTTCCTGTAATTTGGGTATTACATCACCGTAATGTATACAATCGTGAAAAAATACTAAAGTTTCGTTACAAAGCCTAATAATCATTTATTAATATTTCTTGAAGATATTCGTGGAATGAGTATTTAATGGGCTCCGTACTTAATATTTTCTGATTAATTAATAAAAAGCAATTAATAATCAAAAAGCATAATCGAATTCTCTGTATCATTGTGTTTTTGAGAATCATGTGCCTTAAGATTGTAGGTTCATATTTTCGGTGATCAGTCTTATCAAACCCAATAATAAAAAGTTTAAAGGATAAGTATATAAACGATCGCTAAATACGCGAGAGATTGCAGTTTTTAAAAATTAAAACCCTATGTATAAATAATACCTTCTACACTCACGATAATGTATTCTCGTGATTAGAAGACTGTCGCGTCTCAAATAGGACTTGAAAGGAAACCCACTTGATATTTGACTTGAATTTAACGATTATTCTATAACTCATGAATTCGATTCCTATTTAGAATCGTGAGATATCTTGATTTTAAAGGAATCTACTTGGTAGTAGAAGAATCGTCTAACATCATGGAGTTCCTTTCGAGCCATAATTCAGCTGACAATCCCCAAATGACAACAATACGTTTTTGCAAGTATACAAGAGAATGTTGATCTCGGAAAATGGACATTCCTTGTATTTAAAAAAAAAAATTAAAAAAAAACGATTAAAATTAAAAGTCCTGTACGCTAGAGTAAAATTTGTAGCAAGGCCAATAAAGTTGTTCACGCAATTATCAATAAACAATAATTTCTTCTCAAAAAAAGTTCCGCCCAATCTCGGGTCTCGATCTATCGCGTGTATATGAATGTAGTTAAGATTTCTCATTCAATATAATCGATATACAATTGATTGGTCGAAAAGAGCGTAGATCCCCATATAATTTAAGCCCAGCAATATCCCGGAAAAAAAAAAAAAAAAAATTCGAAATCTAACGTATCCCGATTGATTACGCATATATACGATAGGTTGAAAAATATTTATTTTGCAATATAGTTATATATTCATAGGCGCGTGAACGAGGCAGGTCTTGCAATAACGCGGTGTTTTAAACCCTATTATCTTATGATATATATACGAGGAAGCACTATAACGTATATATAGAAGCACGGATATTTTCATTTTAAGTACGAATGGAAGTATCACTCCAGCTGCGATAATTGACTTTGTAAATGACACAAAGTGAAGTGCTACTCCACTCGAGATATGTAATTAATTGAAGTTTAAAATACTAAATGGTAAACTTCCTCTTTACTCTATAGAAAACATGAGATCTACACACGTATATATGCATCAAACACGTACGTACACGCGCGGTTAAAGACGAATAGATTACAATAATTTTATTCACATATGTGTG
This sequence comes from Theocolax elegans, assembly GCA_026168455.1. Classification (NCBI taxonomy): domain Eukaryota; kingdom Metazoa; phylum Arthropoda; class Insecta; order Hymenoptera; family Cerocephalidae; genus Theocolax; species Theocolax elegans. The sequence continues at coordinate 74,072,041 of CM047430.1, read as the reverse complement.
CGTGTGCGTGTGCGTGTATGTGTATAGCGTCTACAAAAAATCGTATAACTATACGCAGATGTAACAAATATTTTATTTTTCTCCATTCGATATATTTTTAATATACACTGCTAAATTTTCTTTTTCATTTGCGTTTGCTTATTTCTCCGAGAAATGAGTAATCGAAAGCACATCGTGTAGAATTACAATTCGAGTGTACAGATTATTAATTAACATTTTTATGCATTTTTTTCAAATTATAAATATATTGATTGAATTTATAAGTTGTTATTCAAGTAGTCAACATGTTATCAATCGATCGCGAGGGTTTAGGTATATATATTTTTTTTTATACTTTATTTAATATTACGTCATATTTTAATGTAATCAATCGAGATATCAAGAAATATGAAGATCACCAGTAGTACAGAGAAAAATGTTTATTAAAGTTTACTTACTAATTATCTAATTTTTCTTAATCTAGATGGTTCGTAAAAACTTATAATTTAACATCTGCTCCATGATGAGTGTATGTATTATTATACAATGGAAGATATGTCGATTCGAAGAAAAACTAACGAATCAATATTACAGTTACAATAAACCTTTTTGTGACGAAACGCGATTGTGTCGAAAAAAAAGGCCGGTATATAAGAAAATAATCGTCCTGCTGTTCTTGACACTGCGGTCCAATAAACCGAGCGTATGTGGTATGTACAATAATCGCGAACTAGCACGGCACACACCACACACACACCCGCGCGCGCGCGCGCGGTTTGACGTCACGACGGCATTAATCGGTTGGCCAGTATATGCAGAGCTCGAGGATCCGGTGTACGGCGAAATCGCTCGTGGTCCAAATGCAAACCGTCGTTACGACATATTTAGACACGAGACGCGCCGATCACGAAATACACATGTGTGTATATGTGCATAATACTTTTGTCACGAGAGATACGAAGCGATTGTGCACGGACGAACGAAAATTTGAGGTGTTCGTGTGTGATGAAAAATGAAAAGATACGTGTGTGACAAAATCGAACGGGACTATAGATCTTTGAATATCTCTTTTTGAATTTTCTATTAGATTTGCAAATGAGTTAACCATTTAATTTTTTTTTTGAAAAAAGGTATTTCATTGTTTTTTACAAAACGATTTTTTGCGAACCGAAAATATATATGTAAATGTTAGTGTAACAGCGGTAACTCGGAATTATTAACTTTTCGAAATAATTTGTATTATCTGGACGGTTCAAAATTCATCGAAAAATATTAGACCTCTAGTATTATTTCATAATTTTTGTGGTACTTTCCATATAATTTAAGCCCAGCAATATCCCGGAAAAAAAAAAAAAAAAAATTCGAAATCTAACGTATCCCGATTGATTACGCATATATACGATAGGTTGAAAAATATTTATTTTGCAATATAGTTATATATTCATAGGCGCGTGAACGAGGCAGGTCTTGCAATAACGCGGTGTTTTAAACCCTATTATCTTATGATATATATACGAGGAAGCACTATAACGTATATATAGAAGCACGGATATTTTCATTTTAAGTACGAATGGAAGTATCACTCCAGCTGCGATAATTGACTTTGTAAATGACACAAAGTGAAGTGCTACTCCACTCGAGATATGTAATTAATTGAAGTTTAAAATACTAAATGGTAAACTTCCTCTTTACTCTATAGAAAACATGAGATCTACACACGTATATATGCATCAAACACGTACGTACACGCGCGGTTAAAGACGAATAGATTACAATAATTTTATTCACATATGTGTGCGTGTGCGTGTGCGTGTATGTGTATAGCGTCTACAAAAAATCGTATAACTATACGCAGATGTAACAAATATTTTATTTTTCTCCATTCGATATATTTTTAATATACACTGCTAAATTTTCTTTTTCATTTGCGTTTGCTTATTTCTCCGAGAAATGAGTAATCGAAAGCACATCGTGTAGAATTACAATTCGAGTGTACAGATTATTAATTAACATTTTTATGCATTTTTTTCAAATTATAAATATATTGATTGAATTTATAAGTTGTTATTCAAGTAGTCAACATGTTATCAATCGATCGCGAGGGTTTAGGTATATATATTTTTTTTTATACTTTATTTAATATTACGTCATATTTTAATGTAATCAATCGAGATATCAAGAAATATGAAGATCACCAGTAGTACAGAGAAAAATGTTTATTAAAGTTTACTTACTAATTATCTAATTTTTCTTAATCTAGATGGTTCGTAAAACTTATAATTTAACATCTGCTCCATGATGAGTGTATGTATTATTATACAATGGAAGATATGTCGATTCGAAAAGAAAAACTAACGAATCAATATTACAGTTACAATAAACATTTTTGTGACGAAACGCGATTGTGTCGAAAAAAAGGCCGGTATATAAGAAAATAATCGTCCTGCGTGTTCTTGACACTGCGGTCCAATAAACCAGAGCGGTATGTGTATGTACAATAATCGCGAACTAGCACGGCACACACACACACACACACCCGCGCGCGCGCGCGCGGTTTGACGTCACGACGGATTAATCGGTTGGCCAGTATATGCAGAGCTCGAGGAATCCGGTGTACGGCGAAATCGCTCGTGGTCCAAAATGCAAAACCGTCGTTACGACATATTTTAGACACGAGACGCGCCGATCACGAAATACACATGTGTGTATATGTGCATATACTTTTGTCACGAGAGATACGAGCGATTGTGCACGGACGAACGAAAATTTGAGGTGTTCGTGTGTGATGAGAAATGAAAAGTATACGTGTGTGACAAAATCGAACGGGACTATAGATCTTTGAATATCTCTTTTTGAATTTTCTATTAGATTTGCAAATGAGTTAACCATTTAATTTTTTTTTTGAAAAATGTATTTCATTGTTTTTTACAAAACGATTTTTTTGCGAACGAAAATATATATATGTAAATGTTAGTGTAACAGCTGTAACTCGGAAATTATTAACTTTTTCGAAATAATTTGTATTATCTGGACGGTTCAAAATTCATCGAAAAATATTATACCTCTAGTATTATTTCATAATTTTTGTGGTACTTTCCAAATAATTTATACTATCATATTTCATAAGCAAAAATTTTAGTCTATTCTTTAGAATATTTAAAACATTTTTCAAAATATAACAATGTTTTTCAACATTTTTTTAAATCTTACGCAGCAGCAATGAATATTGAAACTTTTTTCGGATATACTTAAATAGGTACAACTTGCGGAAACTATCAAATTAAACGAAAAAAATTTTATCGTATTTGAACATCGGATGCATCACGTACAAAATAACTCTCGATCTGATTTGACACCAGAAAGTTTCCATAACAATGAGATTTAAAAAAATCGTATTAAAAAAAATACAAGTTTAGCAGTACAATTTTAAAATTAACGGTCGAAATTAGTGTATTTGGGAGTCAAAGGCCGGGTTAATGACAATTACAAACTCTTGCCACTTGTGTACAGATTATTAATTAACATTTTTATGCATTTTTTTCAAATTATAAATATATTGATTGAATTTATAAGTTGTTATTCAAGTAGTCAACATGTTATCAATCGATCGCGAGGGTTTAGGTATATATATTTTTTTTATACTTTATTTAATATTACGTCATATTTTAATGTAATCAATCGAGTATCAAGAAATATGAAGATCACCAGTAGTACAGAGAAAAGTTTATTAAAGTTTACTTTCTTAAAAATGAATACGTACCTATTTCTATAAATTATCTAATTTTTCTTAATCTAGATGGTTCGTAAAACTTATAATTTAACATCTGCTCCATGATGAGTGTATGTATTATTATACAATGGAAGATATGTCGATTCGAAAAAAAAACTAACGAATCAATATTACAGTTACAATAAACATTTTTGTGACGAAACGCGATTGTGTCGAAAAAAAGGCCGGTATATAAGAAAATAATCGTCCTGCGTGTCTTGACACTGCGGTCCAATAAACCAGAGCGGTATGTGTATGTACAATAATCGCGAAACTAGCACGGCACACACACACACACACACCGCGCGCGCGCGCGCGGTTTGACGTCACGACGGATTAATCGGTTGGCCAGTATATGCAGAGCTCGAGGAATCCGGTGTACGGCGAAATCGCTCGTGGTCCAAAATGCAAACCGTCGTTACGACATATTTTAGACACGAGACGCGCCGATCACGAATACACATGTGTGTATATGTGCATATACTTTTGTCACGAGAGATACGAGCGATTGTGCACGGACGAACGAAAATTTGAGGTGTTCGTGTGTGATGAGAAATGAAAAGTATACGTGTGTGACAAAATCGAACGGGACTATAGATCTTTGAATATCTCTTTTTGAATTTTCTATTAGATTTGCAAATGAGTTAACCATTTAATTTTTTTTTTTGAAAAATGTATTTCATTGTTTTTTTACAAAACGATTTTTTTGCGAACGAAAATATATATATGTAAATGTTAGTGTAACAGCTGTAACTCGGAAATTATTAACTTTTTCGAAATAATTTGTATTATCTGGACGGTTCAAAATTCATCGAAAAATATTATACCTCTAGTATTATTTCATAATTTTTGTGGTACTTTCCAAATAATTTATACTATCATATTTCATAAGCAAAAATTTAGTCTATCTTTAGAATATTTAAAACATTTTTCAAAATATAACAATGTTTTTCAACATTTTTTTAAATCTTACGCAGCAGCAATGAATATTGAAACTTTTTTCGGATATACTTAAATAGGTACAACTTGCGGAAACTATCAAATTAAACGAAAAAAATTTTATCGTATTTGAACATCGGATGCATCACGTACAAAATAACTCTCGATCTGATTTGACACCAGAAAGTTTCCATAACAATGAGATTTAAAAAAATCGTATTAAAAAAAATACAAGTTTAGCAGTACAATTTTAAAATTAACGGTCGAAATTAGTGTATTTGGGAGTCAAAGGCCGGGTTAATGACAATTACAAACTCTTGCCACTTGTTTACAAATAATTATTAAAAATATTATTTTCAATTACGTAAAAATTTCAGTCTATTCTTTAGAATATTTAAAATAATTTTCAAAGTAAGTATAACAATTTATTCCACGTAACAGTATATTCGTAAATATAAGAACCTATATATTTTGATTTGATTTTGACATATTGATGACACTTTTAAGAATCGTACTATTTTTGGCGTTGGTAGATATTTTTAGCTATAAAATAGAAAATGATGTAATAATGTAAAAATGTGATTAGTAATGAAAATTAACGTAGGAGAAATATATTTTGAATTGGGTTGTTAAAAATAAGTAAAAATGTTGGGGAATGGCGTATGACGAAAAAGTACGAATTTGGTGGTTATACCGCATTAAGTAATCGACAAGAATATTGAAAAAAATGTTGATGGATGGATGTTGATGGAATCACGATTGACCGTCATTATTATATAAATGATATGTAATTGAATAAGTAACCGACAGATTGATTTAATAGAATGGGAAAAAATGGTAGGTAAACGTTCGAAAAATCGTGTAACCGTAGAATGTTTACTATGTAATCTGTAGACTGAGAAAGAAATATTAGTAAAAATGACAATAGCGTTTAGTATAACGTAATGCTAGACAGAGGGTCAAAGTTAAGAAAATTCGTTTACCGTATATAGTACTAAAAGATATTTGTAATATTGAGCATAAGTTGCGTATATATACCTATGGGGATATCAAAACGTAGAGAGTATAAAGTTTGTAAGACGATGTGACAATAATATAGTGATTGGTGTATAAAAAGTAGGAGAACTCGAGTGCGGGTTTGAAGAATACAACAATTTGTGTAGTAGAACGTTACGTCGTGAACGCTGAGCGCAGTGTGCAAGTATGCGTAAATATAAGCAAGGTCCACGTAATTTACTTAGCCGGGGTAACCCGAAGAATTTCTCATTCGGCTCGCGTTCCCGAGACACAGGGTCGCACGTATGTGTGTGCGGGTGTATAAATTGTAACAATACGCAAAGGCACACTGGGAGAGGAGAGTGTCGAGAGAGAGAGAGCCCGGGAGCGCGCGAGAAACCAAAGTCGAGTCGAGGAATTGGCGCGCGCCCGCGCACTTGACTCCAGAATCGCATAACGTAACGCAGTTGCGATCAAGAACCCGGCAAGCGCGATGTCTAACGTTACGCTCGTACAGGGCTCTTTGTCAAGTGTACTGCTTGCTCGCTCCGACCGTTATTCCGAACTTGGTTTCATTTCGTTAGTACCACTACATAGGTAGTACTCTACTGCATACACACGCACTTTCTCCAATTCAATGATATGACAACTCGCGTTCCGTATACCTACCTTACTTCACTTTTTATCTGTGTCTGCCTGCGTATAGTTTTGTTGATGCACGGACTTCGTCTCTTTTCTATGATAACAATTGTGATATACTTAACGTCTACGACCACGTGAATATCAACGTAACGTTCTCCTTTGGGTAACTATATATATACACACACACACACACATAAGTATACAATGTTTCGTGCTTTTAACTGTACTACTGGTTACATTCATTTTTTTCATCAAAGCTTTTCAATCCTATACACCTCGGTGGAATTATTACCATTTTTCGACTAAATTTCGCGTTTTTTTTCTATAAATTGGCCAACTTGTGATAGAATTTCTGCTACATTGACCAATCGTAGAAAGTTACTATGTTATATCTTAATATTTATTACAATTTTTCTAATATAGTTGAGGGTATATAGCGTTACCTTCAAAAAATAGATAAAAAATTATTTTTTATTTACAAATCAATAATTTTAAACATTCGGTAGCATTTTCATCTTAAAAGTATAAACGTTGCTCGGAAATTTCAACGAGTTAGAATTGCATTAACCAAAGTTGTGCGTGATCAATGTGTCAATATTAGTGGAAGGTGCAATCAATTTTACCATTTATTTCTAATCTATTGTTAGTATTGTTTCAACTATTTGTTCAAACTTTACACATACTTCTTTTTATTTAAACAGTTGTTTTATCAAAATATTAATACATTGTTAAAGCATTAATTTTTAATGCATAGTGAAACATCGCTTTAAACAATTTTTATTTTATAATTAATTATTTACTTTCTAATTAACATGAAACTGTGTAAATATAAAAAGTTTATGTAAAATTTAAACAATTAGTTAAAAGTATACTTATAAAGAATTCCAAATATAAAGAGAATTCGACACCAAACACTAATTTTAATACTTTTTTTTGCATAACTTTGGTTAAAATCATTTTACTTATTAAATTATTAAAATTTTCCAAAAAAGTATGTATTGTATAAAAAAGAAAAAAAATTTCTTTTTAAGTAATTCTACCCTTAACACAAATTTGTAGTAAATATTTATATACAATTATGTTTATTATTCTTATACAATATAGTCATTTTTATAATAATTATTAACTCAATTTTCTTTTATTATTATTATTTTTCGAACTCTTCGTTGAATAACCAACGAAAATATTTCACTATTATAACCAACACATTTATAGTTTCGCAGGAAAATAATATTTTTAGAAGAATAAATTTGTTTTAAATTAAAAAATAATATAAAAATACATAGTTTCATGTCGGTCGTTAACTTTTCATCGATTATTATTAATTTAATCGAAGAGTTACGAATACTCAAGAAACGTAAAACATTCTGCGGAGACCGAAAAATAGTAGCAAAGTTTAAGTATTGTATTTTTCAGAAAATAAAGAAAACTAATCTGCGAATAAAAGTTCGGTAAAACTGTTTTGATTAATCAAATATTAGACAATGAAGTAGAGATAAATAAAGAAAACTAATCTGCATTATTATATGAGATGGATCATTTTGTTTATCAATCAATTTGTGTCGTTGATTTATTACATTTCCAAATTAATTTAATTAAAATAAATTATATAGTTGTTGTATTCATATATACATAAAATTATTGATAAAAAGCTTTTGTAAATTATATTAAATAATAGATTAAATAGTTCTAAATAAATATATTTGTTGGTAACTATAACGATTGTTGGAAAAACGATTTATTTATAACTTAATAACAAAATATTTCATTGAAATAATCCAATTATTTTCTTAGAAAAACCTTTTTTTTACTCCTTCGGTTTGTGGTATCTCCCAGGTGGGATATGACCTATTAAACGATTCTAGGAGTTTCATGCTGGATTTTTGTAATTGCTGAAATTATTTTTTCATCATTAATATTCTTCAGTATCAATACACAGTACACCAATTATTGGTAATTAATTACGTTAATAAGTTAATGACCTGCTATTGGCTAAAAGAACAATTATTTTAACTTTTATTATAAAAACACTTTGATACGGCTAATAATATTTCTAGTGAGAGTATAGGTATACTAAATGTGTTGCAATGGTAATTGTTTAAAAATTATGTTTTTGATGAAGTAAGTATAAGCCTAAAAAATAGTATTGTTACATTACACCTCCGGAGATTTCTAATGTTTATTTTACGATCACGTAATTGTAAAATAATTATTTTGTTAAAATCGCTTATTTACCCGTCTATATTGTATTACGCGAATCGTAAGTGAGTAAATAATTCATTTACCGACATACTCTGCAATCGGCATTTATCCTCTCCAAATAGAAGTATATACGACGGTGCTCTTAGATATAGCGATAATTTACGTAATGAAAATACAAAATACTACAAATAATATGAGTTGTTGAATATCATACAATTTTTTTTATGCAGGTGGCTTCGCTTCTCCGCTTCTGCTTCTTACAATATATTCGTCATTTTTTATATATTAATTTGTACACTCGTTTGACGTCCTCAGCATCGAAAAATAAAGTTCGTTACACGTGCATAAACATTTCGTTATACTAGCACGTAAAAACTCTATATATTTAACATACTAGTACCGAGAAGTACTCATTTTTACCATTGGACGAAAATATGGCCAATACTTTAACAACCAAATAATGATTTCGCCTTATCTTAACTATACTGAATTTTTACATTTTAGATACTATGTATATATAGTAACGTTTTATTAGTATAGTATTTAATGCTAAAATAATAATTTTCGTTGTATTAATATAATTTCCAATTATAAACTATACCTTTTATTTTATTTTAACAGTTTGCACCTTCATTACTAAACAATGTGTAAAGCGTGTAAGATGTACCTATTTATATATAAAACAATATTTTTCTCGGTGATGTAGATTATCTTAGATTATTCTTGGTAAGTTTTATACAGTAACCATTATAAAACGCTTATTACTTATTAAACAAAAAAAATGTATTGTACATCGTTAGATAAAATAATAGATCGATAATATAATTTTTCAACACGTACTACATTTATACCTCTATGTAATAATCATTAACGTCTGATTCCGTTGGTTTTATTTAAAAGAAAATAAAGTTATACGAACGCATACATGCACATACTATATTAAGCCGGTAGGATAATTGAAGATTTCAGATTCTGAGTAAACAGAACGCATCTCCAAAAATCATCTTTTGAGAAAATTGCATTAAACTTTTAATTCCACAATAACGAGATACATTAACGAAAATGTTTCAAAATTGTACAAATATAATGAACGCACTATGTAATAAACAATAAAGCATATGAAAAATGTTAACGTCCCCGTAACGACCCCATTGATAAGAATAAATATGGAGGTACGCGCCCATTCTTTGATTCAACAGGTTTTTTCAAATTGCGGAAGCGGATTATCAAATATCTTTTAAATTTTTTTTTGTCATTTATATATTTTACATAATCACACATACAACAGATGTAGATACATGCGAATGAACATATTTAAGCAGCTATAGAATGAAAACCAATAGTCAAGGAGAACCGACGCATATCGCTGATCGAGAATCTATTTAAATGAAAACGGATGTTTCTCTCCAGTCATACCCTTTTCCCTTGCAAGTCTTCAATTTGTTTTTGCGTTATTTTTTTTATCGCACCACCGCGAATTTACAGCGATTGTTGAAAAAAATACTGATCAAAGCCAAATAATATTAAACCGCGCGCGCGCATTAAGAACTAAAGTTTATAACAATAGCTCGTTAACCTACCTTTCGAGTAAAGTACACCCGCACATACATATATATATATATTTAGCACAATACTTCATAAAAGTAGTTTATACGACTTGTAATGAATTATTATTGTTATTGTTATTGTTATATTGTTATTATTATTATGCTATTTAGGATGGAGGAGGAGGAGGTAAGTTAATCTCCAAAGTTGTAACTATAAAAACTCGAGGCGGTTTTATATGGGTTGATTATAAAAATTTATAATACACACATACCTATAGCAACTACCGTTCGGTATATATACATAAGAACGTAATATCGTTTAAATCGAGGTTTTTTCTCTTTAATTTTTTAATACATGTATAGGTCTATACAATTAACACTTGAATTAATCATATAACTAAATATGTATACATTGTCACGGACATCGCCGAGCGACTTGGACATATGAGAAGGAGTCAAGTGACAGATAAGAAGTGTGTAGCTCGTATCGTCGATGCTCCGTCCGGGTGGACGGTAGCTCGACGGTCAGAGCGCGCGATTCGCACGCTGAGGTCCCGGGCTCGAATCCCGCAGTCCACCTTTTTATTTCTCGCTTCTCTCCTTTTCATACGTAACAACATACAAGTTTGCATTTATCGAATTCGTACATCAGACACGGAAGCATCGTTCAATTCACTTTTTCGGGTGTAATCGATCTTTCTCTCGTGTATATATACCATTCCTATTCGTTCAGTGTCGATATTGAACGCTCGCACCCAATTGCTGTGCAAAAATTATACGATGAGCATTTCAGGGTGATTGTGTATATATATATATAAATGCGAAACCCACTAAACAGTAAGAAAAGATGTAAAAGTTTTAAATTCAATTATAAATTACGTTTATTCGTATTATATATTTTACACGTTCAATAGTATATTTTTGTTCTTATTATTTATTATTTAATAGAATTGTAATGTATAGCAGATTGCGATCCAAATATCTGAGTAGCGATCGAGAAAATTTGTGCAATCTGGAAATATATATCTTAATTTATTATTATTATTAATTTATTATTAATTTATTATTATAAATTATAAATGTGATTATTACAATTTAGAAGAAAAAATGCAAAGGCATTTGATATTAGAATTGATATCTTCTTGAAAAAAAGTTTGAATTGATACCTTCTTGAAATTAATTTGAATTCAAAAGAAAAATATATACCATGATTGTTTATTCGAATTTAATATTTAACGTATATATGGTGGTTGTAATATATTTAAAATTACAATTATTGTATTGTATATACGTGCGAGGCTAGTTAATATTCGTTTTTATTTTGACTATGCGAAGATATTATTGAACAGTGTAAGTTAAAGGAAAATCACTAAATTTCTTAAATCCCAATTTTATTTAATATTGTGATTTTTCAGAATTTCTTTAATAGACTTTATTTTAAATTATATATAAATAAAAGTTAAACTCAGTTTTATACGTGAAATACGTTTTTAAGGGGATGCAAAAATGCCAAACGTAAAGACAAATGGATAACTAACCAAAAAAATATTAATCATCCGCATAAAAATGAAAAACTAAATATCAACTTGATATAAAGTTTATGTTTGGCAAAAGTTGATATCAACATACGCAATAAGACTATCCCAAACTTGGAAAATATTAATTAAACATTTGCATAAAGTTTCAGATAAACTTGAAATAATCTCTTAGATAAGTGTAAAAATATCATTTTTGAACGGGTAAATTTTATTAATAAAAAATTAAAAAAAATTTATTCCGAATTCGAACCTCCGATCTTCCACTTTGAAATCTCTCGCTCTACCCCGAGTAGAAATGATTTCCAGGCAAAAAGTAGGCCTGTTCAGGTACCTGACGAATATTAAAAGGCCCTGAACAGTGCCTGTAAAGGACCTTTAAAAAATGTAATGGGGTGGAGATCAGGGCCTGTTTTTATGTAATACTATTTTGTGGGTATGTTCAGGTGATATAAGGCACTGAATTAGTAGTAAAAACTAAATCTGAATGTATTTGTTATTTTACATTTGTTTTTTAATTGTTAACCTTTAGAGGACGGGGATTTTCTGGTTCAAAAAAGCTTCTTTTTTCAATAAATTAATGTCTAAAAACATCGAATCACTTTTAACCTTTACAGGACGGGATTTGGGTTTACTGTTTTCTCTCACTTTTCTATAGAAATCGAGTTTTATGTGTTGTCTTACATCTCAAAACTAACACATGTAAGGGTCGATCATGGCATGGCCCGTAAGGTTAATAGGTTAAAAAACATTATCTTACATGTGTAACAGCTTTGTAATCTTAAAAACCACAAAATTACTAATATAAAGTTATAAATATAAGGTTAATCACACATACAACAGATGTAGATACATGCGAATGAACATATTTAAGCAGCTATAGAATGAAAACCAATAGTCAAGGAGAACCGACGCATATCGCTGATCGAGAATCTATTTAAATGAAAACGGATGTTTCTCTCCAGTCATACCCTTTTCCCTTGCAAGTCTTCAATTTGTTTTTGCGTTATTTTTTTTATCGCACCACCGCGAATTTACAGCGATTGTTGAAAAAAATACTGATCAAAGCCAAAATAATATTAAACCGCGCGCGCGCATTAAGAACTAAAGTTTATAACAATAGCTCGTTAACCTACCTTTCGAGTAAAGTACACCCGCACATACATATATATATATATTTAGCACAATACTTCATAAAAGTAGTTTATACGACTTGTAATGAATTATTATTGTTATTGTTATTGTTATATTGTTATTATTATTATGCTATTTAGGATGGAGGAGGAGGAGGTAAGTTAATCTCCAAAGTTGTAACTATAAAAACTCGAGGCGGTTTTATATGGGTTGATTATAAAAATTTATAATACACACATACCTATAGCAACTACCGTTCGGTATATATACATAAGAACGTAATATCGTTTAAATCGAGGTTTTTTCTCTTTAATTTTTTAATACATGTATAGGTCTATACAATTAACACTTGAATTAATCATATAACTAAATATGTATACATTGTCACGGACATCGCCGAGCGACTTGGACATATGAGAAGGAGTCAAGTGACAGATAAGAAGTGTGTAGCTCGTATCGTCGATGCTCCGTCCGGGTGGACGGTAGCTCGACGGTCAGAGCGCGCGATTCGCACGCTGAGGTCCCGGGCTCGAATCCCGCAGTCCACCTTTTTATTTCTCGCTTCTCTCCTTTTCATACGTAACAACATACAAGTTTGCATTTATCGAATTCGTACATCAGACACGGAAGCATCGTTCAATTCACTTTTTCGGGTGTAATCGATCTTTCTCTCGTGTATATATACCATTCCTATTCGTTCAGTGTCGATATTGAACGCTCGCACCCAATTGCTGTGCAAAATTATACGATGAGCATTTCAGGGTGATTGTGTATATATATATATAAATGCGAAACCCACTAAACAGTAAGAAAAGATGTAAAAGTTTTAAATTCAATTATAAATTACGTTTATTCGTATTATATATTTTACACGTTCAATAGTATATTTTTGTTCTTATTATTTATTATTTAATAGAATTGTAATGTATAGCAGATTGCGATCCAAATATCTGAGTAGCGATCGAGAAAATTTGTGCAATCTGGAAATATATATCTTAATTTATTATTATTATTAATTTATTATTAATTTATTATTATAAATTATAAATGTGATTATTACAATTTAGAAGAAAAAATGCAAAGGCATTTGATATTAGAATTGATATCTTCTTGAAAAAAAGTTTGAATTGATACCTTCTTGAAATTAATTTGAATTCAAAAGAAAAATATATACCATGATTGTTTATTCGAATTTAATATTTAACGTATATATGGTGGTTGTAATAATATTTTAAAATTACAATTATTGTATTGTATATACGTGCGAGGCTAGTTAATATTCGTTTTTATTTTGACTATGCGAAGATATTATTGAACAGTGTAAGTTAAAGGAAAATATCACTAAATTTCTTAAATCCCAAATTTTATTTAAATATTGTGATTTTTCAGAATTTCTTTTAATAGACTTTATTTTAAATTATATATAAAATAAAAGTGAAAACTCAGTTTTATACGTGAAATACGTTTTAAGGGGATGCAAAAATGCCAAAACGTAAAGACAAATTGATAACTAAACCAAAAAAATATTAATCATCCGCATAAAAATGAAAAACTAAATATCAACTTGATATAAAGTTTATGTTTGGCAAAAGTTGATATCAACATACGCAATAAGACTATCCCAAACTTGGAAAAATATTAATTAAACATTTGCATAAAGTTCAGATAAACTTGAAATAATCTCTTAGATAAGTGTAAAAATATCATTTTTGAACGGGTAAAATTTTATTAATAAAAAAATTAAAAAAAATTTATTCCGAGATTCGAACCTCCGATCTTCCACTTTGAAATCTCTCGCTCTACCGACTGAGCCATTTTTATTATTTATGTCATAATATTAAATTTTGGTTATAAAGAACAATTGAAACATGCTTCTAAGTTTATAACCCGAATGTAACTTATTAAATATAAACAATAAAATATAGCTCAGGGTAGAGCGAGAGACTCCGAAGTAAAAGATCGGAGGTTCGAATCTGGGAATAAATATATTATTTATTTTTTTATTAATAAAATTTATCTAAATTTTATACCAATGTCTAGTTAATATTTTTCCAAGTTTGGGATAGTCTCATTGCGTATGTTGATATCAACTTTTGCCAAACATAAATTTTATATCAAGTTGATATTAAGTTTTACATTTTTACGCAGGCAACCTCCGTGTTTTTAAATCCCGTCATCCGCAGCCTTTTTCGTTCCTTGGTCGTAAAATGATCGTAAAATGCTTGTTTAAATATCAATTTTTAATCTTAAATCTTTGACAAATGAATAAATTTCTACCAGGGTTATTACATAGGTAATTATAAATAGTACGTCAATCAAAATGTTATGTAACTAAAATATATAATATATATATAAAACTATAATTATAGTATTTCAATTAATTTGAATTATAATATTCGATTATCCAAAATTTTATTTTAGCAATGAAACGCAACTTGTATACGTAACATATTTTATGCTATCTGATACAATATTCCTTTATTCTCAGTCTAATGATTTTTAACATACGTAAATATAATAATAATACCACCGAATCGTAAGAAGATAGTAAATCTTGTCATCGAAGCATTGTTATACATAAAAATTTTTTTCTTTATTCAATTAAAAAAAACTCCCACTTAATTATTAAAACATTGATATATATTGTGTTTTAGTTAAAAAAGGAGAAAAACACCAAATACAATCATTTTTACTATTATACCTTATTCTACTCTCTGAATACGAGTTCCATTGTGTTGTATATTTTTCGTTCACGTGTGTATGTGCGTATATCGCATTTTATTTATTTTTTTTCCTTCAACTTCATTTTCCACGGAGGTTTATGCTAAGCGTTTCGAGAGTGTGCACGTAAAACGTCGATTAAGGTGTCCATTTAGCCGCGCGTTATAATGCAACTAAAAGCACTTGATTACCGCCTCCGTTTCAAGATGCTGTACACCTTCGTGATTAACTGTGAAAAGTGTGAAGTTAATATTTATTTTTTTATTTTTTTTCCTTTTGAAATAAAAGCGTTTTTGTTCAAATGTTACACGTATATATAAGCTTTCAAGGAAATAATGGATATTCGAGTGTGATGCGCGTTGTTGAAAATTTTTTAACTATTCACACACATATATATGTATATATAGCGCTACGCCGGGATGGTCAGACAATCTTTGTGCGCAAATACTTTGTTTCCTCTCGACTGAGGATTTATTTCGTACACATTTACGCATGTATCAACGACGTATTATTAAATAACCACTCGTCGTTACGATAACAATAATTGAATTATTACATTTTGGGATTTAAATATATATAGGTATACCTACTTTGTTTACGAAATCGATCTTACGATGCAGTGAATTGTTAACAATTACTAATTATTAAATATTTATTTAATTATTAAATACTCGATGTATTAAAATGATCAAAAATTGACGTAGTGAAGTTAAATTTCTACTATACATTTATTTCGTCTGCGAGTCATTAATTTGAATACGCATCGACATATATATGAGTGGTTCTCTATGAAATTGAAGATGAAAAAAATTAATATTATTAATAATATTAATATTATAATAAATATATAATGGGTCTAAAACATTAAGACCACTTTTAATCAAAATATCTGGGAAAAATGCCCGAAATATCAATAGAAATGTATATTTGTTGCCTTAGAACGATGAATCTAGTTATCATGATCATTGCAAAAAAATTTATGCACTTACCTTGAAGTGGTAGAAAAGTATCTCCACTTTTTTTCAGTATCAACCCTGTAAGCTGCTAAAAATGCAAATATTATTATACTGTTATACAAAATTAATTTTTAAACATTTATAATGCTGGAATTTAGTTTTACAACCCCTACAAGAATTATGATACTAATCTGAACGGATTACTATAGATGTATGAATATTATTATTAAATAACTGAAAAGATTATAATGATTGATATGATTAATTCACAGTGGCAAGTTTATGAAATTCAAATAATGTATTGCTGAATAATAATAATCTTCAATTTCACAGAGAACCACCTATATATATATATATGGGGTATTCCACGTGAAGTGGTCCGATCAAAATTTTAAAATGCACCAAATTTTGGGTACACTTTGCAAATGTTTTTCAGAATACAGAAAAAAATTTTTAGGTACTGGAATCTATTTGCACAAAAGTTATTCTAACCTCAAAAAGTGAATTTTTCCATATTTTTTTCAACACCAGCTGGGTTTACCGCTATATAACTCAAAATCTATCAACTTTTACTATATAACATTATATGTAACATTCGTTGCTAATTATATCTAGAATTTATTCTTCTGAGTTAGAATTTCTAATCTCAAGGTCAATGTTACATAAACTACATGTCAATATTCAACTTGAAAAAAGTGCAAGTGCGCCACCTTTGATTTTTTCATCCAAAAGTCTAAAAGAAAGCTTGGAGCAATACCTTTCAAATGGTCTGTAGCATTTTTATGGCCTCCAATTCTGTAAAAAGTTATGACAATTTAAAGAAACACGAAATTTTTTTAAAAATTTAAATGGGAATTACCATGTTAATTTTTGTGAATTTTTTGTCTTTCTTTAAATTGTCATAACTTTTTACAGAATTGGAGGCCATAAAAATAACTTTTGAGCAAATAGATTCCAGTACCTAAAAATTTTTTTCTGTATTCTGAAAAACATTTGCAAAGTGTACCCAAAATTTGGTGCATTTTAAAATTTTGATCGGACCACTTCACGTGGAATACCACATATATATATATAAACTTCAAATGTTTTCCAGAAAACAGAAACAAAGGAGAACGCCAACGGAAAGCATTTGAAGTATATCTATATAAATTCAAAATTTGTATATATAGATATACTTGCAATGTTAAACATGAAACTTTGTCGGTTAATTTTGGCTTTTCCTTTCATTTCCCGAAAATCATTTTTTTTGCAAGTGAAATATCGCTAGTAAAAGTAAAAGATAAGGCATGATTTATACGTCTTGGAACGTCTTTATACTTATTGACGAACTCCTTTTTAGGTGCAAAAAATAATTTATTTAAAAGTAAGTATTTTTTCTATACCAGCTGTGTTTACCGCTATTTATCACAAAATCTATCACATTTTACTATATAACATTACGTCTAACATTCGTTATTAATTGTCTCTAGAATTTATCCTTTCGGGTTAGAATTTTTAATCTCAATGTTAATGGCTCATAACATACAAGTACATCGCCATAATCGATTTTCTTATCCAAAAATTTAAAAAAAAAGCTTGGAACAAAACCTTTTAAATGATCTGTAGCTTTTTAATGGCCTTCAATTCTGTAACAAGTTATGATAATTTAAAGAAAGACCAAAAAAATACAAAAATTAACATAATAATTCCCATTTCAATTATTAAAAAAAATTTCGTGTTTCTTTAAATTATCATAACTTTTTACAGAATTGAAGGCCATAAAAAAGCTACAGATCATTTGAAAGGTATTGCTTCGAGCTTTCTTTTAGACTTTTGGATAAAAAAATCAATTGTGGCCCACTTACACTTTTCTCAAGTTGAATATTAACATGTGACATTGACCTTGAGATTAGAAATTCTAACCCAGAAGGATAAATTCTAGACATAATTAGCAACGAATGTTACATATAATGTTCTATAGTAAAAGTTGATAGATTTTGAGTTAAATAGCGGTAAACCCAGCTGGTGTTGAAAAAAACTAGAAAAAATTCACTTTTTGAAGTTAGAATAACTTTTGAGAAAATAGATTCCAGTAACTAAGAATTTTTTTCTGTTTTCTGAAAAACATTTCCAGTGGGTATCCAAAATTTGGTGCATTTTAAAATTTTGATCAGACTACTTCACGTCGATTATCCCATATATATATATATATATATATATATTGATTGCACCAATTGTCCAGAAGGAACTTTACATCTACACAAACATTTTCTATGTATGTATATAACACTAAAATAAAGGAAAAGAATGAAATGTTTCTTTGTATTGGTGAATAAAATGTAAAAAATGCGTGTATATTAAATTCTCTTGGCCTCTCGTTTAAGAGTACAACTATATAGATCGGTATAGATGGTACAGGAGCTTGAAAAGGATATCTTCGAGGCAACTAGTACCGTACATTTGTTAGGGCGGTTTAAACTTTTCGCGTACATTGGTTTTTATATTGCCAAACAAAGAACCACTCGAGTAAACGTTTTCTTTGTATTTGCAACGTAAAGGAAAAAGAAAAGTAACCATCAACTTGGCCCTCCAAAGTTTTAAACGGTAAAACCTGCTATGTACCTATATATTTGAGTTGTATAATAACAATAATAGTTAATTGAAAGGATTGTTTTAAAATACGTTCAATACGCCGCGAGTTTGATAAATATGAAAATATGAAAATATGAATATATCAAGAAAAAAGAGAGTTCGTCGAACAATCATGTGTAGTAATAATAGTATAAATTGACTTTGAATCAATTTCTACCGTAGTGATGTTGATGATGAAGATGTTGATTATAGTGTATATAAGGGATAATGCCAAGAAAATGTTCATTGTGTTCTAAATCTGTGTTAACTTTTTTAAAAAATAATATACCTAAAATATATGTATAGACTTTATGCGTAGAAATAGCTTTAATTTAACTTTAATCAAACTTGGGAGAAGTGTGTACAATTTTTAGGCACGACCGCTACACGTGAGAGTCTAATATTTTCATCATCGCAAACACGCTAAAACTTTTGGAGTTAAATTTAATTCTAGAAAATGAGTTAATTTTTCTCATATTATTTTGAATATATAACTCTAATTAGAATTAATTTTAACACTTTACCATAGAGTTAATATTTTAACTTCAATTAAAGGTAATGTAACACTTTACCATATAATTAATATATTTTATCTCTATGCAGAATAAATATTTAGAGTTATGTATTACTTAAACTCTAAAGGGAGTAAATTGCAAATTGTTTTAACGAAAGCTTGTTTACAACCCAATATTTAAATAAACTATATTTTTAATTATTAACTATGCATCACAAATAAGTTTAGTTATAACAGTCTCTATTTATAATAGCTGCATCGTCATGCCCAATCAACCATTCGGTGTAATCGTCATAATCATATAATATCAACAGATTCGAAGCAAGTATGTTGAGTTGTATATACATATTATAGTATATCACACGTTAACCAAAATGTTTAAAAAAATTATTTATTTACCGGAGGTACGTAAAAGGATTGTATATATATTTAAATATTCAAGTATATATATATAGTTCTAAATATTGTAAAAATATTGTTCTAAAGTAAATTTGCAACCATTTTTAGTGGCAAATATTGCTAACACTAATGTCGATAATTATAGAGTCATTAATTACATTATTCTAGTCGGAAATGTGTGCATTAATGCGTTTGTTTTATTCAACAAATTGCTCTAGCTCACATAAAGCAGTGAAACTGCTGAGCAGACTAGTCACTGAAGAACCACTGCTTAAGAATCGATATGAATCGAAACCAACATATGATTCGTAAACACAATCTACAAAAATTCCCACGAAATCGTTTTTCTCTTCTGGAAGTTTAAGTTAACGTATTGATAGGAACTTACGTGTAAAATCATCAGCGAATGCTAAAAAATGTGACGAAAATAACACGTCGGCTAGCTAGTCACTGCTCAACTCACTACCCAGTTTGTCTTTCACTCGCTATGGACTACCCAAAAACTGCTCAACATTTCTACCAGGGATTAAGTTTCCTCAAAAACTCAAAAATTATTAGGATTTTATTTCCGGGTGTATTATACGATTGAATAAACCAAGCAATACGAGCATTGTATTAAATACTAGATTTAATAACGTGACATAATGAATAATAAGCATAATTATTATATTATAGTTTAGTCAACGCCTATAATTTTTAACCTTTTCACGTATTTAATTACTTTAAATTTAAGAAATCCCAACTTAGAGTTTAATTAAATCTATATGTAACTTTAAGTAGAGGTAAAAATTCAGTCTAAATAAGTTAATAATAACTCTAAGAAGAGTGATTTTACATACCTCTTGCTTAGAGTCATTTTTTAACTCTATTAGAGTTCAATTTAACTCCAACTGTTTTAGCGTGAAATGTGTGATGCATCTAAATATACTTGATAATGGGTTGTAAGAGAAATTTATGGGTATTAGAACTGATTTAAGGCTCTCCGAAAAATGTGTATGTAATCATGTATCTAAGACAACTCAGTCAATTTTTGATCGATTTTGTTGAGACAGGGTAACTTCATCGTAATGTAATTAGATAATGATCCTACTTCCAGATATATAGCATAAGAACAGTTTAAGTTATGGCATTATTTTTCATTGCTTACAAACGGGTATGTAGTATTATCTCTTGAAATGTATTAATCCTGCATAAAAACTTTAAAGGAATGAAATGTTTGTCTCAAAATAATAAAAATTTTTCCTATTTTACACTTTACACCTAGAACAATATTTTCAAAGATGAAAAAAAACCGGTCAAAATAACGAAAAAAAAGTACAAAAAATCACGTTTTTTTCACAATAAAATTAAATATATCGCAGTGCGTGTGAATTGTGACATGATTCGAAGACGATGATGATAAGCACATCATTTGACGTCATGTTTTTATTATTATCTTGTATGATGTATATTATATCTTGTTGTATTAGGCCAAAAATCCCAAGCTTTGAGAAAATTAAAAAAGTTGAATTGTTAAGTCAGGTATTTTACCCAATATTCACAAACTGTGCGAGCGCGAAGCGCAAGTTTACACGGTCGTGTCTTATATGCAAAAAGCACAACTTTTGGCTTGCCAAATTTCTCGGCTTGAGAAATTTCTCGAGTGGAATGCATGAGCTCAAAATTTGTGTATTAAAAGTGATATAGTTCTATAGGTTTATATTTATTATTAACGAAATATAAACTATTATATGTATTCGAAGGGGAATGAACTAATAAAAGTGAGCATGAACGTGAACTGATGACTATATACGAAACTAACATAATGAGCCCTGAGCCCTGTTTTTAATTTCGTGATATTTTTAATCTGTAAATATATAATAATTTATCTACCGAGAAATTTAGTAAGGATCGGTATGTACGTATAATTATTGTCTAGTATCGCGCCATTGTATATAAGATATAGAGCTTTAGCTAATAGTCGTAATTTTTCATGAATCTTCAATCGAATAAGTCGAGTACGCGGAGAAAAAATGTTCTCGAAATTAAGTATAATAAAATGTATAGTAAAATGTGCTATATAAATATTGGAATATTTACAGAAATATGTAATAAATTGTAACTATATAGATTATAGTAATATAGTAATTTATTTCCTAGCGGAATACTAGTTTTTCCTAGTGGAAGAAAATAAAAGATATAAAGAAAACGGAAGAAAGAGTATAATTAAATGTGACGATATATTAGGGACATGCTACCTTGTGAATGAAAATATTTTTTAGAATGATGAGTATACTATATATACGGCTGCACTGAGAAAAGGATTTATTTGATATTATGATATTTATTAACAGTTAACAAATACAGCCTTAGATTTGTTAACACTCTCAGTGTGGAAGTTTTGGTGTGACGATCACAGTGTAAAACTAACCAGCATTTGTTTGTATTTTCTATTATTAATCCGGATCCTGCTTACAGGGAACTTCGTTTTCCTTTGCGATGTTATAGTGTATTATTGTCCAAATAATATCTACTATGTACACTGCCAGACACTTACTTTTACCCCCCTGGAGCAAAATAGGATAAAGTTTAAAGTTTTGTATCTTTGAAAGAGATCATCGTACAAAAACCAGTCGGAGACCATTTGAAAGCTTATTTTAATACCTTTCGATTGGCCTAAGTCACTTATAAAAAATACTATTTTTTGAAACTATTATAAGGCAATAAACTAGTTTAAAAAAAAATATTTTTGGACACCTTTTTGAATTCAATGTAGTTTTCAAAAGATTGACGAAACCAAAAAGTTATCCGGATAGATTTTTAGCTTTTTTCAACAGCTTTCGACTGGTTTTTTTTTCATTTTTGTAACTTTATTTTAAACAAAGTTACGGTAGTTTTTGCTCGAAAATAGCCTTTTTTTAAAATCTAAATATATTAAAAACTTTTATAGATACAAAAAAATGATAAAGAGAAAAAATGTCACTTTTATATCGTAGAATACAAAAATGTTTTAAGTAAGAGCAAACAAAAAAATTTTTTATTAATTGTATTTTTTACCTCTGCAGGTTGATTTTTTTCAAAGATGATTGTACTTAAAAAAAATACAGGTAATAAAAAATTTTTTTGTTTGCTCTTACTTAAAACATTTTTGTATTCTACGATATAAAAGTGACATTTTTTCTCTTTATCATTTTTTTTGTATCTATAAAAGTTTTTAATATATTTAGATTTTAAAAAAAAGGCTATTTCCGAGCAAAAACTACCGTAACTTTGTTTAAAATAAAGTTACAAAAATGAAAAAAAACCAGTCGAAAGCTGTTGAAAAAAGCTAAAAATCTATCCGGATAACTTTTTGGTTTCGTCAATCTTTTGAAAACTACATTGAATTCAAAAAGGTGTCCAAAAATATTTTTTTTTAAACTAGTTTATTGCCTTATAATAGTTTCAAAAAATAGTATTTTTTATAAGTGACTTAGGCCAATCGAAAGGTATTAAAATAAGCTTTCAAATGGTCTCCGACTGGTTTTTGTACGATGATCTCTTTCAAAGATACAAAACTTTAAACTTTATCCTATTTTGCTCCAGGGGGGGTAAAAGTAAGTGACTGGCAGTGTATATCGGGTTGCAAATTTTTATAGAAATAAATAAATAAATAGGTACGGAAGAAAATAGAAAACGGTAACATATATCCTCTATCTGATTTTTATTTTAGTATTGTCTTATAGTTACACGTTTTCTTACCTCGTATTACTATATTTTTACACTTCAAACGCAATATAGGAATCTATATTTTATAGACGACATCTCCTTAAATCCTAATAACGAAACAATTAAAAGTAAAATAGTATTTTCAGGTGTCATATATTGCCCCGAAATTTTTTATTTTTAATATATAATTTATATTACGATAAAAATTAAACAATGAGTCGTATACTTATGGTCAAAATTCTCTTTCCTAAGATAATGCACACCTTATTCTACATAATTTTACGTGTCCCTACATTTTAAGATATGTATAAATCATTACGATCCTAAATTCAAACGTTTTAACAATTACGTATGTTTCATTCGTCAATTTTTCACTATAACAAAATCGTTTTCGATACAATTTGATTGTAAACATTCTTCTTATTCACCAACATCGTATTACCAATCCATACTTAATTACCCTAGTAGAAATTTCAATTTAAGAGCTAGGAATTAAAAATTGGTATTGAACACCTTGTGATGAAACGATTTTTCACCCATTTTCTTAGCAGTTAGCATACAAAATGACCACAACCTCAAAACATTCGAATAATCTTTCCAGGTTTCCGGTAACAGTAAACTTCAAAATTCCTCAAACTAGTATCGGATGGGTTTTTAATGTCTGATTCGTATGATTTACAACTAATTTCTGTTATATTTCCAATATCTACGAAGATAAATGCGATTTTTTTGATTTTTCACATGTCCATGTTTAATAAAGATTTAATAGCACATAACTAGACTCAAATTTGATCTATGTTTATAAGGTTAAAATTAGCTCAAAACAAAAGATGTAATTTATGTTTTAATCTATTTAATAATTAAACATTTGGAGAAAAACCCCATCTATTAAGACAATGTATTACCTATATTAAATGTAATACAGTTTCTACTATGGCAGTTCTCTAAAATGTATAAATACACGCATACTCTCTTTTACGCTATACCTTTCGGCGAATGAAAATCGTGAAATACCGGGTAAAACACGTGTACCGTATTGTACGAATTTGTAAAGATTGACGACACACTCGTAATCGGTGACCCCGAGAGAAATCCGCATGTACTATAATTTGAGAACGTGAACGTTATTGTATATAATAAAAGTACAATACCATATCAATATATAAAGTATAAGATTAATAAGTCAAGGTTAATCTAAACCATTTTTGGGCATTTATATAGTTAAACAACCACATTTCCACTGTATACAAGGGAACGTTCAATCTATTTTTAAATTCACTTTGAAAAAAGTTACTAATATATACATCGATCGACCGCGAAAATCATAAATTTGAAATCCAAAATCATACGACAGGAAAAAGGAAAATAATGAATTAAATATGTACACGCTCCATAAACGAAACGGAAGTATATCCAAAAAAAAAACTTTGTTAAGGTAAATTGAGCTGACAGAATCGCGTATCGCACAATATGTATATATATGTAGTAAACCGTCGATCGTTGTCGTTACAGCGCCGAGGACTCATAATATTCATGAAACGTCAACGACGACCACGACGACGACGACGACGACGACGACGACGTCGATGCACGCACGCACTCGTCGATTGTGCAATATATATGTATACATATCGTAAAGCGAACGACACGTCTCTCTCTCTCTCTCTCTCTCTCCGTATGCGCCAGCGTACGCGTGTGTACCGTTGAAAAGGAGCTTATCTCGCGAGGAGGACAGACGAGAAGGAGGAGAGAGAAAGAGAGAGAGAGAGACCCGCGCGCACGTGGGAGATTTGCATCTCTCGAGCGCGCACGAGCATTGTTTCCCTACTCGAGATACCTGTGTGTGCGTACGTCTGTACGTGTGTGCACCTTGGGTTTCGCGCAAAAACGACCTGCGCCGCCGGACGGCTGGCTAGTCCGTCGAGATTCCGCGTCGCGAACGCATCTCCTCTGCATTTTCCTTTTTTTCGGATTATCTCAACGTGTTTGCCGATTTTCTTCCGTTTGTGCCATTGGCGACACTATCCTCGTTCAACACGTCGTCGTCGTCGTCGTCGTCGTCGTCGTTGTTCCAATGCTTTCAGGTTCGACGATTCGTTCACGTAATTTTTACACTCTTCTATACTTGCACAACTTTTTCCTCTCGGGTGTATTTTATCATTCGACAGGATTTTTCTTTTAATTTTTGTTTTTTTTTTTTCGTTTCTGTACGTTGAGTGTAAACGTTTAGTAAAATTATTCTTTGGTAATTAAACTGAGAAATTTTCGTTAACAACGAACAAGTGGTACGATCATATTCTCGGTCATAGTAGTCGTCATCTTAAATTATAGGCCAAATACCTTTAGAAACCCGGATAAATCCTAATTATTTCTCTTTTTTTAATGTTCAATTTTTTCAAACAATAAGGAGAATTTTGTCATACTTTTTTTTATGAACACCAATTATTTTACTCACTTTTTTTAATTATTTATCATCGTCATAAATGTTTATTACAACTCGAAGTATTTTATACGACGTTAAAAAATTTATTTAAAAACGTACACATTTTTCTTTTATCTCTACTTAATTTATTCACGCGTTTAACAAATGTGTATCAGCTAGTATTTTATTATTATTCATTCTTCTTTTTTTTTTGTACTTTACTGATTTTCTTCTCTCCCTTTTTCTTTTCTCACTGCAGTCTAATCAATTTAAATCATTTATTAACAATTACACTTTTAATATATTTAACTTCATATTTGATTTATCACTATTTTCCTTCTTTTTATTCTGTACATTTTTCTCTTTTTATTATTACCACTTACACCGTATGTACAAACAGTCACTCTAAACAATCAACAGAAAACGATAAAATATCAATCGCGTAAAAACTAAAAATATGTTATTCAAAATAAAGGTGCATTCTTCGACAACTACAAAATATTTATTATATTTTCTAACAAATATTCTTTCAAATGTATTCAACAAAATATTTTATCGAATTCGCTTAATACATATTATATATTATATATTTTTTTCAGCGTAGGATTAATAGAAATCTATTTATTTTGTAAAATAATAGACGTTTTGTATTTGTTCAAAATTCTACATGTAATATCGATAAATCAAAATCTATTATTACTATTTTAAACCGACTAATTCTTAAGTACCCTGACGGTAGTAATTAGTTCATTTTTTTTGACGATTTAAGATTGAATTCGTAATGGTTAATTAACACCCCTAAAATTGTATCAATATCTACTTGAGTATACGTATAAAAACTTTTTTTTCGAAAACCTATATTCATATCTAAAATGTTTTGGATAAATATTGTGTATTAGTATTGGTAAACAATATTTTGAAAAGAAAGCGATCAACCACGTGCTCGAATTGGACTCTATATACAGTTTGAAAAAATTCCTATATCCGCAGTATATGGACGAAATTTATATACAAACATATATAGGAATATACGAATATCACTATTTGTATATCAACATTTTTTGCACGTGTGTACACAATTCGGGAGGTCGCCCCTCTTTTTTCCATTGACAAAACAATACGTAATATTAACAATAATATGCGCGCGCTGATCGTCGATTTACATTTACACGCACTTTATCCATAATAATAATTAGAAAAGGAATTATCGATGATTTTCGAATGATACAATATTATACTGTGGATCATCTTTTATCTTGAAGGAGTTTTTGCAAATATACAATATGTTTTATACACGCATGTTGTAAAATTACTAAAATTCTAAACGCTATATAACGATGAGGAAGATGCAACAAAACGCGCCTAAAAATAAATTAACGAAACCGCATTGCAATATATATCTATAATTTCATAACGAAGTGAGTCGTTAATAATAATAAATAAAAAATATAAATAATTGGTTATATACATATATTCGATGCACGGTT
The DNA here is from genome assembly GCA_026168455.1 of Theocolax elegans. Taxonomy (NCBI): domain Eukaryota; kingdom Metazoa; phylum Arthropoda; class Insecta; order Hymenoptera; family Cerocephalidae; genus Theocolax; species Theocolax elegans. The sequence continues at coordinate 74,044,502 of CM047430.1, read as the reverse complement.
TGCACACACACGGTGATATTAATCGTATATTACATTGATTCGAAGAAAATTTTCTTAAATTCAGTATATATTCGCCGTATATACCACTCATTTTTTCAGTGCATCAATTTCTATAAATCGTTTAATACATAAGAAATGCGCACACACACATTTTCCAATATAATTTAATCCAATCAATATTTCTTCCTGCGAACTAAAAATAGTCTAACGAGACGTTAAACGATTAACTCGGCGACGTCGCATAATTTCTTAATTGATTAAAAAAAACAGATACAAACTAGGAATCTAAAAGGTGACGTTGCCTCATCGTATATAGTGTATCAACTCGATCGAAATTGCGTCGTGTGCAATTAATGTAACAACCGGTAGTTGACCAAAAAAAAGAGATTAATTGAATTTAAAATATTTCAACAAAAAATAATAAATGTTGAGCTTTAATATCTTCGAGCGGTCGGTACACGAATAGGCATATATATATAGGAATTTAAATTAAACATTTTCTCACGCGTGTTGTTTCAATTAACGCGCTAACTTTACTAATTAGCTACTAAAAAACATGTTTAATATATTTATGTGTTATAAATTTGATTAGTCGTTAACTGATTATTTTATTAGGTACCTATATGTGTATATATATATATAGGTATGTGTACATTATACGTGCGTTCTCGTATATACGTATACATGTATACATACCGCGTATTACAATATCTCGACAATTGTATTATTCGCTTTTAATTGTCGGACAATAAAATATCATATAGAGTGAAAAAAAACAAAAAAATAAGTCAAAAAGAAAAATTTGTCGTCGTCGTCATCGTCGTAATCGCGTGTCTTGTGTATATATAATTATACGCGATGTCACAAAACTATCGTATATATATGTATCCCACTTTTTACCGAGAAAAATAGTAAAAATCTCTTTATGCACGTCGAAATCTCCGAGAGTGCCACGCGGTTTCGTTTTGCTTTCTAGTATATTCTTCTCTCTCTCTCTCTCTCTCCCACCGGTTAAAAAGTGTCTTGCGCATTCTTGTTGATGTGTGTGTATAGGGAACAGAGAGTAAGCCCGGAAAATAAGAATCGTTACACTTTCCATTCGAGACATTCCATCTTCTTCTTCTTCTTCTTCTTTTTTGCGTCAGACGCCTCGACGTTTCATACACACACACACACACACATATGTATATATATATAAATGCACGCGAAATTTAAATTAATCTCTTCGGGATTTTTAAAATGTTTCGGATTTTAGTCGACTTGTATACCTAATGTCACGTACAACCCCTGGTGGTATTAAATATTAAATCCACCAAGTTCCGTGATTTTAATCTTTAATTTACCGGTCGAGATGTATGTACATATTGTGTTTTTTTTTAAAACTGCTCGCATCGGGAGACTCATACGTTGGTAAGATGTTTCCGTGAAACTTTTCTTCTATATTGCACTTTTTAGAATATTATAAAGAGCAGTTCTTTCATTTTTAAGGGGACGTTGGACCTTAAAATAGCTATTTTCAAATATATATGAATTTTTCTAATTTTTTTATTAGCAATTTTAATATTTTTTAAACAATACCAATATGACTTATGGGTTAGAAATATATAGTGCTCTCTTTTTTGTCGATTAGAAATTACCGATACAGCAGATTGTTTACCCGATTATTAACAAAAAATTACTTTTTCTTAATTTATTGTTCAGATTTTCAAGTAATTATTTTTTAACAAAACTTTTCGGTTGGAAAGGGTAGTTCCCTTTAATTTGGAACCGACAACCTTTAAAAATGTATTGTACAGCTTCCTCAGTGGAAATTGATTCGTTGTAGATTTTACAATTTTCTCACGGGTACATACAAAAGGCTCTTCGACCTCGTATTTATTTTTCCGGTGCACAAGAATTTGACAAATTTGAAAAACGTAATCAAAGTATAATAAGTAAATTTTAATTAAGTCACAATTAAAAGATAGTATGATATATCGTATGATAACCCAATGGTATATCTATAGAACATAATTATATTCAATGTATTATTAACATTTATCTGCGTAGCTATATGATCAGAAATTGGAATAAATCACAAATTGGGTGTTGTAATACATTACTTTTTCCAAAAGGATCACACTACACGTTCAGAGACATTTATACCAGTAATCTTTAAATTATTTATATTCTACTGCACGCACAGACAAATTAGTTAAAGTTACAACGTTTTGATATCGTGACGGTAATCGTCAAAAAAAGAAAAATAATACTATAAACACATATTGTAGTTTAAAGTTAATACGAATAAACGACGCGGTTATTCTAAATAAAATTCTCCCGCCGTATACAATGATCTCTCGCGAATACAATGATTTTTTTTAATACCGGTAAATCTTCTTTTATAGTTTACTATAACGCTATCGTTACATACGAACCGGATAACCAATCGACTGTACATTACACACACCTCTCGATCGTGTGCAGTTATAATTTTTTTTTTGTATTTTTCACGTTAATAAAGTAAAGTAAATGTAACTCAATTGTATAGGTGAAGAGTGTATATTCCCTTTATATATATATATAAAAGTATTTATTAATATACGAGTGTCTGACATTGAATGTATCCTCCGTTTAAAGAACGATAATGATATTTTATTTATTTTTCTCCCTTTTGTTCTTTTTTTCTTCTTTTCGCTGGTTCAAACAAAAAAACCGAAGTGGAACGGTCAATTAAATATTCAACCCGTCGACCGTTTGCGAATATGACGTCAAGATATTACACATTTGTGCACGAGAGTCCGATGATACACATATATATATATTTACGAAAATTTGAAGCTTGAGAGGAGAAAATATTTATTATACGTACGGTCGAATATTTGTGAGGGAGTTACAGATTTAAGGTGTAATAGATCAAGAATTGGTAATGAGAGGTATATTTTAAATCGAGGATGCCAAACTCAGAAAATGGTCATTCCTCATATTTTTTGTATAAACAGAAGAAATGATTTTAATCACATGGATAATTATACTGTCAATTTAATAAAGCGTATATACCCTTTTTACTCGAAATTATCGAGAAGCCATTGGTTTATTCAATTATTATTACAAAAATTATTGTTTTAAGCCAATCGTTACGTCCTCTCGAGTGTAGTAATATTGTCACGGTGAATTCTCATTACAAAATCATGTCTTGGCGATTTATCCGTTTGACCAAATCTCACAGAGCAACGATATCGCATGTGATATCAACAAATGACCAAAAGAACTAACCTCGAAATATTCAAATAGGGTAACTGACATTTAACGCATAATATTATACGTTTGATAACCCATCTAACCATATTGCGCGCCAGGGTTGCCAGATATAGACGTATTTTTTCTTCTTTATTGCACTCGCACGGTATATGACTTCATTTGCATATATAAGATAGTAGAGGACAGAAAACCCCTAAATGGCGAACACGCACCAAAACTGCAAGAAAAAATAAAAGAAAAACAAGTTGGTCGATTACTCGGTATATATCCTACATTCATTCGGGAAATTGAAATTAAGAAAAATGAAAGAGAGAGAAAAATGTGAATGGAAACCAAGCACGTTTTATCTGTACTCGTATTTTCGTTTTTCTCAGGTGTTTGCTATATAAATACTTACAAACTCTCCGCGTTCTCGCTCTCTCTCTCTCTCTCTCTCTCTCTCTCTCTCTCTCTCTCTATCGCTCTCTTTCTTCATTGACGAAACGACGATAACAAATTCCATACACGTGACGCTCGGCGTCGTGCGTGTGCGCGCCTCGATTCAATATCGAAAAACCGTGCGTCTACACACACGCACCAATCGCGCGTTGCGATTTTTCCTTTTTTTTCGCGACAAGTGCGCGTATACCTATGTATATATATATATATATATATATATATATTCAAAGACAATTGAGATAAGTATATATAGTCATTTACGGTTAATTAAAATACCAAAACGAAAAATATATATTTTATAAAGACGACTGTATGATATACGTATACATTTAACCGGCTACTTTACCCGTTATATCTTTATTTACATATGCGTATATACTGCCACGGAAAATCGATCGTTTCCCTCGAATTTTATTAAACTTGTCTATCTCCCCCTCTCTCTCTCTCTCTCTCTCTCTCTCTCTCTCTCTCTAAATATATATATATCAATGCGAAGTTTGGTGCAATTTCTCAAATTCTATACTACTAAACTACTTTGGCTTCTTCAATTAATTAATCAATCGAGGGATATTGTCCATTACATAGTGTTTCCACAGAGGGAACCTACGCGCGTTCCAATTACCTTTAAAATATTTGCTCTTCAGTTACAAACATTCAAAATATATTGATGTTGTTTTTTCTTCGTTTTAATTTAATTAAACGTTCGCACACCGCATCTACGAGATGATTTATTTTGCGAACTTTAAGCATTTTTAAAGAATTATATATATGTATAGGTATACTATTCCATATTTGCCATTGTAATAAAGTAACTGTCTAAAATTAATTGAATCAAGCTTTAACCAGGTGTTTCCAAATTTGCAAAAGATAATCTCGCATATATTTATGAACGCTATATATACACACACTATGCACACCAGGATCCATCCACATCTCATCACGCGAATAGTTTAACAATCGTGAAATATCATTATCGAGGAATATATTATATATATTTTATATATATATATATCGTAAAGTTTAAATAATTAATTGCGTATACGCACACGCGTATAAATATCGTATAAATAATATATCACTCGAACTAAATCACATTTTCGCAGTTGACACATTTTTTTTATCTCGACACACACAGGTCGTAACTCAAAGCGTATATAAACATATGTGTATGTTGAGAAAGACAATAGGAAAAAAAGAAAAATGGCGTGCATATATAGATATAAAAGGTGTTGTTCCGTTTGCTCCACAGGTTGACCGGACCGAGGAACCAAGGCGACCATGTGACCGTCTCTGGAATCAAATCGGACGCGACGTGACTCTCGCAAGTGTGCGGTGCGCGTCAAAAGAGAAGAGAAATAAAATTTACAACCGCGAGCGCGCGGAAATATTCGTGTGTGTACATGCACACACATATGTGATAAGTGCGGTTACGTCGACAGCCGAAGTAAAAAGTAAGAATCTCGGTAGTGCGAGAGGGAGGGGGAGAGGGAGAGGGAGAGAGAGGGAGAGAGAGAGAGAGAGAGAGAGAGAAGAGTGGCAAGTGCAAGAGGATAGTACAGGCATGCACATAGGACATGCCGTGCGACTCGGAAAGGAGGAGTAGCTGCAGTGTCGCCTTCATCCCCGGCGTCGTCACCTGAAGGGGCCATCAAGATGAGCTCCATCGACTTTGACGAGGTCCTCTTGCACGTGGGCGAGAAGGGACGATACCAGACCATCATGTACTACTTACTTTGCATACCCGCTACATTGCCCGCTGCTTTTCTCGCGTTCTCTCAGGTTCGTCCTAATATATGCTTTACATATAAATATATATACTTGTACTTTAATTTACAATCACTTTTTCTTTATCTCGAGAATGAGAGCATCTTCAGCAAAGTTCCATCATTTACATTAGATTCGATTTTCATTTTTATTTTTCGAGAGGTTACAACAACTGTTAAAGCTTTCCATTTTTACCGTATTTTTATCTCAAGGTTAGGCATGATCAAGCGAGATTAATATATTATGTATTAGTAGCATGTTTAACATTCAGCATGATCGTTTCACCAATTTTTACTCTTTTTTTTAGTATGTTCACCCGATTAAAGTTTCACCTATCATTTGTAATGCATCGCTGCTTAATCAACATGTTTCATGTTTATTATTGGATAACGAATACGTGTATAGCAGTGCGCGTATAAAGCATACTTTTAGTATACGCATTGCACTCACCGAGATGTTGGACTCAGAAACAGTCATTTTTTTTAAAATTTATCTTTGTATAAGCAATATTGCAATGTACACCCAAATTTTTCCATACTTTCAAATCGATAATTTAATTACGATGTTTAGATTGAAAGTTTATACCTTTTTTCACTAATTATTACCAACCCAAAATTGTTTATTTGCAAGTATTATTAACAAAAAATTATTTTTTCTTTGAAAAATCGAAACGACAAGCCCTTTGCTTATGTTTCATGCTATCCGTATGAATTTTGTTCAGATTTTTCGTTCGTTATTATGGATACAATTGTTTGGATGGAAAGGTATAGATCTCTGCGTAATTTGGGTCCAACATCCCTATAACATTTAAAAAAATAAAACGAACGTAAAACATATTATCAATCCCTGTATAATAAAACGTACTTTGCACATTTTAAAATTCCATATTCAGAGTTTGATAAACTGTTTCGATTCCAATTATATTATATATGGCAATAACGAGTTCATCGTATTACACAAATTGGATTGTTCTGGACGTGACTATCTATATATATGTAAAAATAGATTAAGTAATTTACAAACAAAAAAACATAAAAAATTGTACCATATTAAAATTACTTAGTCATTCAACGAATATGGATATATCGTTATGTCGATTTTGAAATATCGAATCGCCAAATGCGTGTGCACGCCACTCGCGAGTAGTAAATTCGATTCGCGTCGTTACACAAAATACTACAACAAAGAGAGAAAATAAAAAGTGCACGATAAACCAGTCCTATTCATTAAAATTTCCGAGTTATATAGAATTCGTCGAAAATTGATTGGCTATATAAAACGCTTATAAAATGAACAAAAATAAATCAATTTCTACACATCGTTCCGAATGATTGTTAAAATGTAACGTCGAGCATGCGCGCCTCGTAAAAGTCTATAGTGCGATTATTTTGAACTCTTATATATATACGTGTATATAGTTAAGTTTAAAAAAAAAAAATAATTAATGCAACAGGCGCATGAAAGTTAAACTTTATATACGAGAATACCTAACCCTAAAATGGGTATCTATAAAAACGCTGTATTACGGAAAAAAGTAAATGCGGAAGAGTATTTCAACAATAAGTACATACGCCGTTTAAAATTCAACCAATTTGTGACAGCGAAAAGTTTAAACACGAGAATTACCACGCGGTCTCCAAGTCGTTTAAGAACTTTCCGCGTAAACTTGGAAATCCGTGCATCTTTTACTCATAAGAATAATAAGGCATTCCGAAGTTTTACCACTTCGGGGAGGGCAATCCGAATTACCTCCTATTTGTCAAAGCCATATTTAATGCTTATTTTTCGTTTTATTTTTCTTTTTTTTATAAAGAATTGTATTGCACCATCGTGTGTATTAAACTGAAAGTCACGCAGTTTAATAATATCCTCGTTCCTATAAAAACAAATGTACGATTGACAAAGAATTTAATAAAGTTATAAGCGTTTGTGTATACATATACTTTACGCAATTTGTTATTCAATTTTGATTAATAACGAGGTTCTTTTTTTTAATGAGAAATATTATACGAGAATAGTAAGCCTTATTTGAAACGATAATGTTTGATGCGCGCTGTTTTTCAATTCGAAGAGTGATGACGTTTTTATGTTATAACTTCGACAACCTTTTAGTAATGTTTTCATTTAAAAAAACGCTGATCTTTTCGTGATATAATTTTTTTTAAATCGATACGGTAAAATACCCAGTAGTCGGATAAAATAAAAATTAGGACCAATACTTGGGCAGCAGTGAATATCTGCTATTTATCGCGAATGTCATAGAAATATGCAGTTGTGAGCATAAGTTTCTGGCCAAAAAATAAAATAAAGCCAATCTTTAAAGTTTTATATCTCCGTGAAAAATTAATATTTTTTTTAATATTTTGTAACCAGATTAATAAATATTATCTAATATTTTGTAATTGAATTAAAAAAATTTTTCTTTAAATGATAGCTTTTAAATAAATTCTTACTTTACTTAAAAAAACAAACATTTTTTTCTCCTATGAGTTTTTTCTATACGGTGCACAGATTCCATGATAATTAAACTTGAAAAAAAGTAAAATTTTCCACAAAAAGTGTTATAACTGTTTAACGGTTTAATAAAAGTATAGATGAAAAGGATAAAAAACCCTTTATTTTCTATTTGAGTTTTTTTAAATATGTTAAATAGTTTAACAATAATAGACGATTTTTCAAGGCCAAAAAGAAACTAAAAAAGTGATTTGCTTTGTTGTCATAAAAAAAATTTTAATTTTTTTAAAAAATCCAACGAAATTTGAAAGACTATGTTTAAAATGGCTCTTTAAAATGGCGTCGAGTTTTTTAAAAAATGTTAATTTTTCACGGAGATATAAAACTATAAACAATGTTTTTATTATATATTTTTGGCCAGAAAATCATTCACACAAATGTATGTCAATGTATTTATGGCATAAACTTTTGAGATATATATTTAAAGATTAAAAGGATTTTATACATGTGGAGCATTTCATGTTAACTGGTATCGCCAAATTCAATTTATCATATTTATGATTCAAATTCATTTTATCACTATTATATTACATACACATTGATTATTTAAAAAGTTAAAGGAATATGATAATACTATTTATGAATAAACAATTACTGCATGTATTTAAGTTTAAGAGATGACCGGCTAAGACAATTTAGTGTAAAATTTTGGTTGTTTTGACTGTAACGCTCAAAGGTTTGTATCATCTATTTTTAAATTATTGTCAACTTCTTCAATAGAAAACCTTTCAAAACAGTAAATTACAAAATCTAAATTCAAATGTCATTCAATGCAGATATATATTGAAATTTCATTTACATGACAAATGTCATATTATTTTGACTGATTGACTGTCCTTTGATTTTAAATAACTTTTTACCAAATCGCAAGCCAACAAAATCCTTCAAACCATTAGAAAGCAGTAACATGTATACATAAAAATCAATTGTAACATGACCCCTTTCTTTCAATATTGTCATGTAGTTTGTGTATATTTGTTTTCGGTATTAAGAATTCCGATGCAGATGGTTAGATTTTACAGAATACTTGAAGTAAAAATTATATTTGATGTTACCTAATAAAAGTTGAGAGGTATTGAGATAAATAACTTCAAAAACAGGTATTTTTGAAAAAATTGAAAGTACTCACTTTTTGAAGTTAGAATAACTCTTGTTATTCTAATTTTTTCTATCACTTGAAAAATTTTATTTGTCTTCTGGAAAAAATTACCCATATATCAATTAATTACTAAAAAATATTCTTTTTGTCTTAAGCCTACATGAGCCTTCAAAAAATAGATAAATAATCCTGCAAATCTTTGGACTAACATTAAAGGGTGAAAGACAAGTGTTTTCGTGATTGACTTTCGAGATATACGAAAGTAATATTAATTTACACCTTCAATTCGTCATAACTAATAATAAAAAATTTGTAAGTTATGCTTAAACCATAATTTTATGTTAATGATTGTCCAAGTTTACTGAGTTTATTATACTGGGACACGTATTGTGTTGCATGGTTCAAGTATTGGGTCCAAGTACTGCATCCACATATATAGATTAACAGTTATCCAACTATTGCAGTGTATTGTGTGTCGTTTTTTTAATTTTATTATTTATACAGAACCTGTAAATGTATTTAATTTTATATATTGATATTACGTAAACTATATGCTCTTTAAAATTTAAAAATTTTAAATTTTCTTTAAAATCTGTTCAAGTATACCTTATACCTTATTTCTTTATCGCAGCTATGGAATAATCGAATAAACACCAGATATCCTATCTTGAATTCTCGAGCAGTGGTAGGCGGTAGCAGAAGCTCTTTTTCTTATTTTGTTTTGTTTTTTTTTCAAAATAGTTTTTTGAATATTTTTTCGACTATTTTAGGATTTTTCAAAAATTACGAAATCTCAAAATGAAAAAAAAGCTCTATAACATAATTTTTATTAAACTTCTATGTCTGTTCTACAATTAAAATACACGTGGGCAAAATTCTCGATTTACGCATGAGGTACATATGAGGTTAACGTTTGATTCTATAACGACTCATCGATGCGTGTATAGAAAAAGAGAATCAGATTTATCTATTATAACGCCGAAGTAATGAAAAGTTTTGCTCGCCAATTATTAAGACATTTTAATGGCATACCTCTTGGTAATAAAGTAAAAATCATAATAATATACCGTATATAAATTGAATAGAGATTGTGTATACGTACGCAAGGAAAAGAAAAATAAAAAAATAAAAATTAAATTCATCCAGATTTAATCGATTTAATTAAAAATGTTGACACACTTAATTAAATGAAAAAAATGGTATTACCTAATTTAAAAATTATAATTTTATATTAATTCGACATTCTATATATTTATAGATAAAAATAAATTAATTCATCTTGCATATATATTTAATCGGTTTACTAGAGTATTAAACATAACCTATAAAAAAACTTGTTATAGCCTGAAATAATTAACGAATGGTCAACTTACTACCGGAATACCGGAAAAATGTATAAATGACAATCTATCGTTCATTTTCAATATTGTCATATTATTTGCAAAAAAATCCAATAGTAATTGATCGATAGAATCCCATAAATATACATAAATAATTCATACGTTTAAAAAAATCAGTTGAAATAGTTACTTCAGATATGAATGTTCTTTAATATGTGATTTTTCCTATAAAAAAAGATAATATGCAGTTAATTATCCCTTTAGGTTATCAACCGAACTAAACGAAAGGTGTGAATCCCTTAAAAATAAAAGTTAATCATTTAAAAAAATATACTCATCATATTCTTTAATTCTGTAAACGATAATTCAATAATTGTTTGTTTATCTCGATTGATAAGGTATACGATGTGAAAATAACGACACGAGCACCCTCGGTTAACAAATAAAGATTAAAGGAAATCCGAAAAATCCACATGGAGTGTGTGTACTTTGTCGATAGATAATCGAAGGAACATATTTTGAAAGAGTATATTCAAAGAGAATGGATAAAAATGTGTTAATTGTTGTTTAATAGGTGTTCGTGAGCGCGTCGCCGGAGCACTGGTGTCGGATACCAGAATTGGACAATCTAACGGGTATACTGAGCTTGGAAGATCGGAAAGCTCTGTCGCTGCCGTATCGCAACCGAACGGACGGTAGGCGAGAGTACTCGAAATGCTTGATGTACGACGTGAATTACACGGCGATCATCGAGAATTGGTTGAATTCGGGGTACGAGAACGTAACGAGACCGAGTATACCAAAGGCACCCGATACCGGAGGCTTCTTGGACGATTTGATAAGGGAGGATTTGCCGTTGGATGGTTTTGGCGATGAATCTCATGGTTCGACGGTTAATCCAACCTCGTTACTGCGTTTCCCCAGGAGGTTACCGCCACCGCCGATCAGTGATTCTACATGGCCGGTCGCTCAGTGCCGGTACGGATGGAACTACGACAAACGGGATTACGACAGCACCCTCGTAACCGAGGTAAACTCGACAAGAGCAGCTTTCCCCCATTATTACCCAATTTCATCTTTATAACATATTTATTTATACAAGTTAAAATTATTTATTTAGGTGTGTTTGTGTCTATATATAAAGTATAAACCTATATACAGAGTGTCGAAAAGGCAACGGAACGGCCCGCGCTACTTATGTATATATTTGGTGAATTAACGTTCCGTTACTTTTTTACACCCCGCCTCTATACATTTATACATACCACTACACCAAGGTAACTATTTTGTCAAAATTTATCCAAAATAATCGTCTGTTGGGAAATCCGAAAAAATTTAAGTGTACAAACGACTTAACTTTACTGCTTAAACACCTTTTTTTTTATTATTTTAACGTCCCTCTTTTTATGCTCCCAAATCGGTGCTAATCGGCGACCGAGACAGCGTACGATGTCTTTGTCAAGACGTCCTACCGACCAAACCATCGCAGGCCTCAAAATGAGGGGTTAAACACCTAACCTATAATCCTTTGAATTTTTAATTACTTGATCGAGGATTCCATTATCCAATTGGTCTCATAAGGACGTATATAGGAGAATAATGTAAATTTAAGTAAACGATTATCTTTTTTTGTAAAAAAAACTAGCTGTTCCTTTTCATTACGTTAGATTGCTTTTTCTCGAGGTTCTCGTCCATATTTATTAAGATAAAATCATCCACAATTGTCTTAAATAATTAGGTATTTATAACGTTCGGAATGTGGTTTTCATCGAGTAACTCAAAACGAAATGCGATAGCGATGGAAAAGTCACATAAAAATGTTTTTGGCAAATTTGATTCCGAAAACAATAAGAAATCCACGTTAATAACACGTCGAGTGACTGATTCGATTTATTAAAATATTCCGAGTCTCGAAAATTGAGTTAACATATATAAATTACCCGGTTATATACTCTTATTCCAATAAACGAAAAATCTATACCAATTACGAATGTGACCATTTTAAAATTCCTTGATTTCTACTCGTGATATACATAAAATATTATTTTTCTAAAGCACTTTTTGACAATTATGACTTGACCCTTAGAATAAAGATATACCGAGAGAAGTTACTGTACTTTGGTAATTTTACCTCACGTCCTTCACGCTGGTGCGTGGGGCATATATTGTCTTTCAGAATTTGTACCCAAAAGATGTACAACTTGAAATACTTTCTTAAAAAACTTTATTCAACTTTCTATTCGATTGATTGATTTTTTTATTATTAATAACCGAATAGGAGAAATCTGAAATTCTTAAAATTCCCATAAAATAGTAAAAAATACGTTGAATAATAATAATAATAATAATAATAATAACAATCTAAGAATGACGCTTTGCAATTTTAATCGATATCGTATAAAAATAATATCTCGATTTAACGTTATGAATTTGAAAATGAGATAAAAGATAAAAATATAACGGGAGTCTATAGCGAGTGATGAGAGGATCGAGGTAGTTAACGAGTACGCGCATTTAAATATATTTATGTAATTGACGCGCGTATAATATCCTCCTACTATAATGTGTGTAAAAACATATCGATATAACTGAAAGAATTGTAAATATCACCGATGAGTGCAGATGATAAAACGAGTATATCAAATCGACAGTTATAACGTATTTAACGATGGAACATCTTCCTCGATAATCCTGTTGAACCATAAATATATATACGTAATAACGCGCGAACGTAATCGACGTCGACGATTAAATTATTACATTTGTTCACTTAATCGATTTGACGATTCATTAGAACGATGTATATATATATACACACACACACATATATACAGTTTCCTTTTTCTTTTTTCATCTCCTGTTCGATAACCGATCGAGTAGTTAATTTAACTGCTCCCACGAAACCAAAGTATATATATACATTCTTACAATTCCGTTGCAAATTAATAGCCGTATATAAGACACAGATGCGGACAACACGCAAGAAAAATATAATGTCAGCGTTATGCAAGCGTTGTGTCTTGGAAACAAAAAGAAAATCGGGTGCATCTTCCTTTAAAGAGAAACGTCGGTGTGCATCTCGTAATGAAAATTTACGTATATATGTGCACGCATAAGCGTACATCCAGCAGCTGTCGTTCGTAAATCTTTGAGTGTGCGCGCCGATGAGATATTATATACGCTCGACACCTAGAAAAAAGAAATATAATAATGACAATGTATATAATGGTAATAACAATTTTAGACTATTAACGGATCATTCAATAGAGATTAGAGAGTGACGTCTTAACGCAACGATGCATGTGTATGGACATTCAAGTGCGAACAACGATGAACAACGGTTTCGAGTGTTTAGTTTCATTATTTGCGCATTCGAGATTAAGATGTTGCGTACATGTACACGCGGCTGCAGTAACTAATGAAGTAACGCGATTCGTTCGTCGCCTAGAAACTTTTTTTTTATTTTGCTTCTCGAGGTGTAGTACTTGCGCGACGAACCTGCAACTCAACAGTTTTAGATCGATTTCCCGAATGCTGAATACTCACGCTTTCAGATTAATGTCGTATTAAAAGATTAATTGTTATTAAAATATACTCGGTCTGACCAATGTTAAAATAATTATTTATCGAGAATTTAATTACAATGTGTGCGTGTGCGCGTGTGCATATGAGAAAAGCGATTGTGCATCATTTGATCCCGATATGTATAACAACTATATATTCATTAAACTTTATTTTTTACCTTGCTTTATACTGAAAATTAATAGATTACTAGCCAAGATGCTCACTTCGCTCGCAGTTATTTTTTTACAATCAAGTTACAATCTAATGTAATATTGTAAAAGTTATTTGTTAAAAATTATTTAAATAATTTATAGCACTAGTAATTGAATAAATATTGTAATGATATTATTTGGTGGGATAAATCCGTAATAATTAATAAAAGATGATCATTTTTACTATTATTAACAACAATTTTTGTTATTCTGAATAAAATATTCTAACCTTATTAATTACCTGTGATAAAATGTGTATATATCAAAATAGATCAATTGCGAATTAATGTTTTCTTTTATGTTTTTGATGACATTTACTAATAGTCCTTGGTATTTAAAATTCGCGCTTAAACATCCAATCGAGTTGCACATAATTCATACCTGAAATTGAAAAATAAAAGTAATAGCTAATGCCGCGTGCGTTTTTTAATTGTTGCGTTGTTAATTAATTCGTGAATTCTATTTAATAAATTAGGCAGACAGGGTATATTGTTCAAAAATAAACAAAATTTGTTTTTTTTTTTTATTTTTCCATATATTTTGTCTTGAACCGAGTTTTCTACGTATTATAGTAAGTTTTAAAGGTAGAGTCAGGTCAAAAAATTTTTTTTTGTTTACCAACTTAATGAATATATAAACGTTTCTGGAAATTTTTAACAACATATAATCATTTTAACCAAAATTATGCAGGACAAATGCATTAACAATTAGTGTTCAATGCCAAATGTTCCTTGCGGGACATCGATGTTTCTTTCAAGTAATTGTTTTAACGTTACACAGGCTTTTTATTTTGAACAATCTTTTGTTTAATCGATAATAAATAATTTTATCTTGTTAAAATATTCCAGAAAAGTTTACGTTTTTATTACAAATATGCCACAAAAGTTTTAGCTGAATAAGTTGGAAACAAAAAAAATTTTTTTTATATTTTCTCAACTTTACTTTTAACCCAATTGTGACGATAATTACGAGTATCTGAGTATGTATAATTATTACGATTCTTCCTTCTGTAAATGAGAGAAATTATATGAATTTTTCTAGACAAAGTAATTCGCGTTTCCTTTAATAGAACCACGTTTCGATGAAAATCGTGGAACGTCTTCAGGCTACATTATCCTGTCTCGTCAATATTAAAATTCATTATTATGAATTTTACAGTTTCACTTCCTTTCACTTAACGGTGTCGCAAACATTTTTATTATTAAATACATTTCGGAATAATTATAAACAATAGATAAATAAATAAATTAAATAAATGATAGTATAAATAACCCAATATAAATAGAGGATAGAATTTATTATTAAAAAGCACAAAATTAGTAGTACAGACGATTTAGAAAAACAAAAATGTTTAAATATATTCTCGATTTTTTCCTTTAACTTATGGGTAGTGATTCATTTTGCAATAATAGGATGTAAGGTTTATTTCATAATTGATTTGTAATTAATTAAGTAATTCAAGGAAAATCACTTTTACCAACCAAGTAAATTTTAAATAAATGTGGTAAATTTAGTTAAACTAAGGTATCAATGCCCTTTAATGTGCTACATTTCAACAATAAATTCATGAACAAAAAACGTTGAAAAATGACGTTAGAAGGAAATTTGATTCTTAATTTTCTTAATCAATCTCTACACGAAGAGAAACGCTTTCCACAAATTATTTAAATGTTTTGAATAAAGATAGTAGTTCTCGACGTACTCGGAATTCATAATCTTTCATTTAATAAAAATAACTATCCGGCCAAATTTAAATATAATTTTTTATTTTTATAGAAAATTCTGTAGATACAATTATATATAAACAATGAAACGTCATCATTTTACCCAGAAAATTTGGGTAATGTTTATTCGTTTATTTCTCACGTAGAATCATGTAGATTTAACAATCACATTATCTTTCAATTATTTAAAATTAATCTCATAATTAGTGTGAAATAGTTTATCCATATAATAGTATTTTTTTTCAACATTTATCTCCTTCAATTCGCTCGGTCGATATAACACTTTAAAGTTACACAAATTAAAATTTAAACATATTTTTTTCTTGATATTAGCGATTGATTTAACGAGTCAATTATAATTTTTTGCACAACGTTTCGGAAACATTTTTGTTTCCCTCTTCAGGTGCATTTCTGGTCTTAAATTATGTGAAATGATCCATAAATGGATTTATCAAATAAAATATAACTATAATAGAAACCAGAATTTTATTGTCAAAAACAGTATCTGTACTTCTTTCCGAAACGATGTGCAAAAGATTATAATTGACTCGTTAAGTCAATCGCTAATATCAAGAAATATATCCAATACGAGTGAATATATGAAATAATTAAACAGATTTTAAGAAATTTCATAGATAAAAGAAAATATATAGAACATAAATATATATAAATAAAACAAATTTCAAGATATACAGTTTAAAAAAAATCCAAAAATTTAATAATGATATTCGAATTCACTTACACCGCGTATTCGTAATTTTGAATATCGTATATATATAAGTACCTTGTTGAAAGAAAATTTAGTTACGTATAGGAGAGTAAAGCAAACTTTCCATAGGAAACGTAATTTGAAGCCTTTCCAAGCTTATTGCGCATAAAGAGCGAAAGAAGGGGCGGGAGGGGGGGGGTGGGAGGGTATAGTATCTCAAGGTACTCCCATCCATAACTCCCTATCGAAGAGTTTTCGCTCGTGCAGATTGCGTAGGTGCGGTGCGTCGAGTTTCATCGCGGGTCTTTTACCTTGGCCTTTGGATCTGGTTCTCCATTATATACACACATGTACACACAACTACACGAGCCCTCGTTCGCGCCGGAATTTGAAATTGCAACTCGCGCTTACGTACACCGTACATACACGTATATCCATACGCAAACACGAGGAAGAGGCGCACTCGGTATATATAGATATATAGACCTTGGCATCTTTTCGGATACATTAAACCAACTCAACTTTTTAAGGATAAGAGAAGCACAAAAAAGTAGCAAAAATATCGTTTTATTGCACTGAGATGCGCAATTTTACTTTCCGTGAATACTTTGGATTTATCGACCTTTTGTCCGCGGTGGCTCGCCCGCGCACGGGAAAGTTTACTTTTGTTTTATATTATACATATATATATGTGTATAGTGCGCTTTTTTTCTGCCTTTACAAATAAACGGAACGGGATAGTTTTTTTTCTGTTCAAAGAGTTTTGTTCCACTATTATTTTGTACCGGTCTCGAGGCGCGGAAATTTATATATACCGATAATTAAATATAACTTACCCTGGGTTTTTGCATATCTTAATTTTCGAATAATGGATCAGGTTGTGTAAAGTACAATTACAAAGTTGAATTAATTAGACGAATGAATAAATTGAGTGAATCTAAGGCTCGCTGTTGAAAGAAATGAAAGTTCCGTGATATTTCGCTTCCGTGGACGTCAATGCGGAGGAAGTGACGACCCGAGAGCTTTCGATCCTCTCGAGCTCGAGCTCGAGCTCGAGCGGCCAGAGAGACGTCACCAGAGAGATAGAGACGAAATAGGGAGAGCTTAAACATTTATTTATAGACTATGTTTTGCAAATTCATCTTTTCAAATTGATTATACAACTTACACTTCAATTGTATACGTATACATCCAAAAATTAATTGACACTCACGTCTTGAAGGTACACGGAGAAAATATTACCCCTGTGAAAATTCGAACGATAATCGTTGTTATAATTATTTATACACGGTATATCCAGTCTAGTAGAAATTAAACGATTTTTCTAGGCGAATTTTAGGCATTTTTTAAATGAAAATCGCGTCAAACGTTGATACATTAACTTGTAAAACAGCTCCTAGCCTCCTAGCCTTAAAGCCTTAACTAGTGGTTAAAATGTTTACTACAAGGATATTGAATTGATATTTGGCCGTTTCTTAAAGAGATACATTACTTGGGTTGTAACTATAGCCATTCTTAACCGATTTTTAAACAGTACTGAATTTGTTTCAATTTCTACTAAGGATATGATACGTACAAATATGTATTAAGATATTTAAGTTTAGAGTTGGATTTATAATATAAAAAATAATATAAAAGATAACGCAGTTAAAATATAATTTCGATTATTCGTAGCTTTCGATTAACTTTTACGATAAAGGTTAACTATATTATTTTCTTTAAAAAAATAGGCGTATATCAACAGAGTAGAGATGACGAAAGCAAATGATGATAGGTCTACAACTTTTTGAATCCTAAAATCTTATTGAAACGATGGACGTTTAGGAAAACACTGAGGAAAATCGGAATGACAAAATAATATACACGGATATAATGAACTGATGAAAAATAAAGAGAGGAAATTAATAGTTTAATAAACCGAGTATATATATATATATAAGAGTGTCGTAGTTGGCTCAAATTGTGCAGCGGATAATCTATCGAAAGAAATCGAAATGTCAAAAGCGTATTTTATTTATTAAAAATTTGAAAGATTTAAAGTGAGTGGATCGTTTTATAATATTGCGAAAGTTATGCGGGTTTTAAATCGATCGAGACTGTGCATCCGCTTTACCGAACGATTGTAAAGTACATAGATCGTAGTTAATATACGAAACGAATGTGGAACGGTCGATCGTTTAACATTGAGGGAAATATGGTACACGTATATATATAATCAATAATACAAATGACCGCGGATAAGATAACGGACGATCGCGTCATGTGTGTGTGAAATATTTGTAAAATTTGGCGGAGGTTATATAATCGAAGAGAGTGAATGGAAAAATGGGTGCGAGGTCTGTTAAGATAGTTATCGAAAGGAAAGAAAGAAGGAAGGAAAGGGAAGGGAAGGGAAGGGAAGAAAGTGCCCGTACGATCGAGTGAGTAAGTAAGTAAGTAAGTAAGTATGTAAGTATATACGAGGAGTGACTGGCCGATAGATCGCGCAGTTCTTGTGGCGTCAGCAATTGCTGGCCAATTTACCTACCCCTGCATCCGGTCGTGTGATATATACGCGCATCAAACGCTCGGTACAGGCCTACCTCGACCATCTCCCTTTCTCTCTCTCTCTCTCTCTCTCTCTCTCTCTCTCTCTCTCTCTCCCAACCGTATGTGTACGCACCGAGATGACAGAGATGGTACGTGGCTTGTCCCACGTATTTACGCGCGCTCCGGATTCGTAGTGACGTAAGCTCGAGCGAGCGGCTCGCTTCAATGGCCGGTATGTGTATATATACGCACCCGTGGACCCGACGCACCACGATCCTTTTCGATCTTGAAGGGGACGCGGAACCGAATTACCGGATATGTACACACGCATGTCTCTCTCTCTCTCTCTCTCTCTCTCTCTCTCTCTCTCTCTCTCTCTCTCTCTCTGTACCCGAAGATACTCGGAAGTTTCAACATTACCCCTCTTTTTTTTCCTTTCCTATATATCTTCTACCGGAACCGTTAGATTTCGTTCGCGATCGCGGTATTACGATTTTCTTAAAATCTCTTTTTTGATTACGATTTTTTTCAAATTATGTATATAAACGACCAGCAAAGAGGTTATTTTACACAATTTCTTTTCTCTAGGTTTTCCGTCAATAACCGTTTGTATAATTATAATGACCAAAAACAGTTTCACTCAAAGCTTAACAATTTTCGGAATAAATATATAAACATGGAAATTTTGATAAACATAGTCAAGTCTGTCTGTCCATCAACTATTACCGTCATATTTTTTTCATAAAAAGACGTTAAATTTTTTATTCTGCGACTAACTTCCTACGATTGTGACGTTATTGTTTGGTTGATAGTAATATGTATGCACCAAGAGAGTTAAATTGGCGTTCATTCATGAATAATCGCTTTTCTTACTCCCGAACTGAATGTACTAATTTTTCCACCGAATTTCCCCCTGAAAAAGAAGGTCACTTTATTTGACAGCAACGTCAATTTAATAGTTTCTTTTCTTAGTACATCTATTTACATTTTCCTGTAATCATTACAGATTTTTTTGACTTCGTATATTCTCAAAAAATTTCAAGGTTTAACTGAAAATGTGTTGGTTACTATATTTTTATATTAAAAAACAGCAACGTGCTGTCGGGAATAAAAAGTAAAAGTCTTGTCTTTCCTAGGGAATAAAATACGATATCTTACGAAATTTATATATTTATGACCCATCAAAATAAGGATTTCGAATTTTCACGATGGGATCAAAATTTCTAGAAAGTCAAGGGAAAATGATAACAAAAGAAATTGGAAATTGACGGTGAATTTTCCGGGTGTGTACTCAAACATATAGACGACTGTACGCAGAATAATCCGTGAATAAAAGGAAACGAAAAATAATGACATATGGATGAGCGTGAGGAGCGCGGTATAAAAGAGCGATTCCCGTTGTATACACAATGTAACATGTAGCCGTAGCTCCCCGGTCGGATGGAATTATATATCGGTCCGAGAAATGGCAAATACGCGACATCCTTGTATAGCAATCGCGCAGCGTGGAAAGAAACGGAAGAGGAGACGCGAGTCTTTCAATCGCGCGATCTAACAATCAATCATCAACCGTCGGAAGTACTTCTTCAAACTCTTATCTCTCTCTCTCTCTCTCTCTCTATCACACACACACACACACTCTTTGGCTTTTATTTCTTCGCACCCACGCGAATCGGAGCTGCGAATTGCTTCGATACAACCCATTGCCGCAGTGAGCCATCGCACTGTATATACCATCGCAACTCACCGCAATTTTATCGCGCTCAATCATTTTTACCTATATAAAACATTCGAGTAATATTAATTCCAATGATCAATGACCACACGATCCTAAATACATTCATTTCGTTACCATATATATCAAATTAATTTCCAACAATAAATTAATTGCCTTACGATCTATATTGATCTAAATCGAAATGTGTAGGGAAATGAGTGTGCGCGTGCGAAAATCTAAAACCGTACACTCACTAGGAGAGTGTCACAATTGCGGGAAACGGATCTTTATCAAACTGTAGGATATGTTTTCTACTATAAAAATATGAAGAAACCCGAAGCTATAGACTCTAACGCTCTATTTTTCAATAGTTACAACCAAAAAATGTAAAATTTCGTCAAAAATACTTCTAAGTTTGATTGTTTATTACTCGGAACCGGCTGAAAATATACATTCAAATTATTCAAATTTAAGTGTAAAGGAAAGCTCAGGTCAAGTAGATATATTTAAAAAAAAGAAGCTTAAATATCTAATTTTGGTTTAAAGTGTGGAAGAAATATAAATAAGACGAATTTTTAACGGAAATTTAGCTTTACAAAACTTCGTCTAAATCTTATATCTCCCATAACTTTAGATCAAATTTAGATATTTAAGCTTCTTTTTTTTAAATGTATCTACTTGATCTTAGCTTTCTTTTAAATTTAAGTTTGAATGTATATTTTTAGCTGAAATTTTACGTATTTTGGTCGTAACTATCGAAAAATAGAGCGTTAGAGTATATAGCTCCGCGTTTCTTAATATTTTTATAGTAGAAAACGTATCCTACAGTTTGGTAAAGATCCGTTTCCCGCAGGTGTGATACTCTCCTAGTTAGACATATGGTTTCTTAATGCAAGCGAAATTCTTTTAAAATATACATCGTAAATAAATCCACTTAATATGTTAAATATTTCTTCTAGGTTATTAATAAATTAGGATTATTTCGTGAAACAAGAAGCATAATCCTTTAAATTGTAGAATAATTAGAATCACTGAACTTCCACCGGATTTCTTTTTGGCGCACATTTCAGAACGATTCCGCTTGCAGTGAGAAACCATTTTAAAGACTAACTGTTGTTGATCAGTTAAGGTAGTTCCGTACGTTCATAAAATAATTTTATGATAATAAAGGCTAATATAATTGATATATTTTGAGGCATATAGAAAGTATAAGTATTGATCTTCCTTTTGGCGGTCTAAGAAAAAAAAGTGGGAAATATACTAATTAGTGATCAGTAAATTTTCGATTATTGATTGTTTAACATTTAAATTGTGTGTAGCCATGATTAGATTTATGTAAATCTTATTACCTATTTTATTGAAATAATCTACCGATCAGAAATTGGTTGATAATCAACAATTGGGTAGTTTACGGTAAGTTTTCACCGAGAAAAAAGTATTAGTGAAAATGACAATACTGTCTAGTACTGAATGTTACTGACTGTCAAAATTAAAAAAATTACCATACTGCCTAGTGTAGTAACATATACTAAAAGTTTATTAATTTTGACTAAAATTTTTGTAATATATTAACCATATAAATTACGTAATATTTTTTATGCAGTAGAGTAATTTTTTTGAATTTCGAGAGTCAGTAAGATTCATCACTAGACAGTATTGTCATTTTGACTACAACTTTTTTCTCAGTCTATATCGTTTGTGTATTCGTGCACGCGTAGACGTGGGTAAGTATGGGTACGCGCGATGTGAAAAATGTAGATGAAGCCTGTCACATTAAAGACGAATAACGCTCGTTCGCTAACGATCTTGATGAAAATAAATAGTTTCTTTTGAAACGACTCGGACACTCGCATCGCAAACACTGAAATTCAGTTTGTCAGCCCGTTTTATAGCCGTTCCCTCGCCGATACAAAGAGAATGTATCGCAGCACGCGTCTATACACGTACATGCAGGAACATTATCTACTTATTTTTTCTCTCTCTCTCTCTCTCTCTCTCTCTCTCTCTCTCTCTCTTTCTCCTTTTTTATAATATATATTACACTGAGTACATGTATATATATCCTCTTATTAATTTAGGTTACGTATTCGTTTTGAATCTCGTAGTTCTTCCATTTTTATCCGCTTTGGCAATTTTAGTATAAGCCTGCGGTATGTGTCAAGACGAGTAAAAGAGAGGATTTTCTCACATCGTCGTCATTATGAAATTGTAATTAAGTTTACACAAGTTCGATACGTCCAAAATATTAAAAGAAAAGGAAAATACGAATTTTCGCGAAATATTAATTTTTGCCAAATTGTACGCGTGTACAGGTTGGGTTTAATCTTCAACCGCGTGTATTTTTCGTGTATTTTTCGTGTATTTTCAAGAAAATTATTATTCTACCGCTGGTGTAGAAAAACAACGCGCTTAATCATAATGTTTTCGAGATTAAACGTACTTTCTTCGCGTCTTGCTCATAGAGAACGCTGTCAAGTATTCGTTCGAAAGTACAGAGTATAAACCACTGAAATTTCCATATATTTTCGTTTGTAAATATACCGACGAAATTGAGGAAAACCGAGGAGGGGAGTGAAGGATTTATTTATTTATTAAACAACAATCCGCATCTGCACCGACTTGAATTTTAACATAGTTTAACTAGGTTAAGAATATGATCTTACCGAAATTCATTACCTTATACGGAGCTTCGATTAATTCATTATACACCTTTATTTCATACCCAAGTTACAAATAATTAAATGAATTAATTAAATTATTATATAAATATCGTTCTCGTTGAATAAATGATGAGATTCATTGTTCATGACAATATCTTCAATTTATGGAAATTTATCTTTTCTGCATATATATACGAAATACATCTATTGCGGTATTTACGCTGATGTATAACGCCTATATTAAAATTTTTGAGTTTCTTGTGCGTGTGAAAAATCTGTCGATTAAGCTGTAATGTTTAATACAAATATTGTAATTTATTATATCCCGATAGGAAAGTAATGATAAAGAAGTGAGTTTTATTTATACCAAAAATTGATAAAATTATGATGAAATTTTTACTGGAGAGAAGATTATTTCTGTGCAAAACGATAATATACGTGACGTTGATTGCTCAAATTTAATATCTTTTGTAAATTTAATGACAAATTTATGGTTATAATATCTGTTGTAAATTATTTATTTTACTAATAACGAAATCTAGTCCATACACCACTCGGCAAATTTTTATCTCTTTATTTCAATATGTGTTTTCATTAACAGTCTTATCAACATTTCCTCAGACACTTATAATATATTATTATTATTTATTAATTGAATTAGTATTATTTACAAACTGAAAAATAATCCTTTTAGTTTTCTGATAATATATTATTTATTATACTTACCGTCACATACCCAATTGTTGATCATGAACCAATTTCTGATCAGTGTATTATTTCAATAGAATAATAAGATTTACATAAATCTAAACGTTGCTACGCACAATTTGAAGGTTAAACAATCAATAATTGTTTAGTAGACTTAAATAGAAAGTGGTATATGTACCGAAAATTTACTGATCAGAAATTGGTACTTACCGCTTTTTTTTCTTAGATTGTTGCTTACTTTAAAAATAGCACCTATTTTATTTTTCTGAAATGGCTAAAAGGAAGTTTAATACTTATACTTTCTGTATCCGTCTAAATATATACAATTATTAGCTTTTTTAACATAAAATTATTCTATGAACGTACAGATTTACCTTAATTGATCAACAATTGGGTATGTGACGGTATATTGTTTTTATTTTTTGAAAAAACATTTTTTTAATTTCTATGCCTAAAAAGAAGAAATAGGGAAAATCATGTATACTTACAGATGTTATCAGAATGGAAATCGCGTATATAATTGCGACCTATATATTTATATATCGAGAATATATGATATTATTAATTTAATTAATGTATACCCGTTGGCCGAGATTATTTATTTAAGTTGAATGATGTTTAAACAAACAATCGGTATGTATATATAAATATAGCCTCGTAGTGCAAAAATCGGGCGTCTCGTTTTCGTTTGATTGTTCGAAAGCGCGTGCACGGTATAAGTGTGTGTGTGTGTGTGTGTGTGTACATAGAGACAGGTAGACATGTATAGAAAGCGAGATATATATATTCAAAGCGCGGGCGCGCACTTGCGTCAGTGTATAACGACCATACGCGTCGTTCGTTCGAAACGAGCTTGTTCCATGTGGATTTAAAGGATGTTGGCATGGTATACGTGTATACGTGTCACTCTTATTTTATTATCAACGCGCCGGATATATATGCCTCGGCCTTATATACCCAACATTTCTTCGAACTTGAATTTTCTTCTTTAAGATCTCCCCCCCCCCCTTCTTTCTTTTACCGGCGATTGATTTATAATATTTGTTCTTTCATTAAGCGCGAGACGAAATTTTACATTGTTTGATTTTTTTTGTTCGATCGTTCGCGTAGACATTTGATATATATTCGGGATCAGAGAAAATTTAAGCGGTTGGAATTGAATTATAATTGTTTGGCATTAACAAGTGTTTACCATTGAAATTCAACATTTTTTTCGGAGATCGATTGCGTTATACGGACTCGCTGGATTGTTTTTGGCCAAACTTTCATTTACTGTATAGGAACGAGAGTAACGTAAATGTGACAAACAATCTCTATTTTTGCTATTGTCAAACAATCTTTTTTTAGGATTACACTCGATAAAATTTATTTATCGACGTAACTACATTTTCTTCGTACGAGTGTATCTATATAATATATACATATATATGTCGGAGATCATTTCGATAAGAAACCAAAATGTGCTCGGTTGAATTATCTTAATCATTTTTACGCTTATTAAGAATATTTAAACTTATACAAATAATTTATGTACATTTTATACATTTTTTACGGGTCATAAAAAGATTCTCCGATATATATATATATATATCTTTCAATTATCTTGGTTGAAATGCAAATACTGCACGGAATAAACGCGTAGAATTTGAAGAAATTATGAATCTAATGGATCGTCGAGGTTGTGAATTGAGTTGTATAACATTATTTAGAAAACACGGAATAATATTTTTTATTTCATTGAATCAAAGATTTTATCAATTGTATAAAAAACGAAAAATAAATGATTTTTTTGTGTTAAATAGTGAATTTTAAGGAGATGCGATAACCAACATATTATAGGTTCGTTCTCTTTATGAAGGTCTATCGTTCATTCCATTATGGATAAAAAAAATATTCTAATACCCTTAAAATTAAGACCAAGAAGTGTATATTTTTGTAACATAAATAGAAATTTAATTATTCATTAAAAATGAAATGTAAAAATAATTGTTTTAAACTATTGTTTTGTTTAACGTATCTTGTCAGATACTTTTTGAAAAATAGGTTAAATTGACTTACGCACCGTTCAATTTCGTAGATGTAACCTTTTTTTTTGTTTTAAAGTGCATTATATTTTTATTACATTTATAAAAAGTATTCGGCGTGAATTTGAATGCGAATGCTTGTCCAGCTCTGATAGACGCACGATTCGTAATTATATAAAACTTATTGGAATGAAAGGAAGCATAAGACTGACATAAGTAAGTATATAGAAAAGGAAAAGGGAAGAAGCTAGGCGTACACGAATCGTCGAGTTCTATATAGAATCATACCGGTTCCCGATCTAATGCGTTATATATATATATATATATATATATATATATATGGAGCGATTGCAAAAGCACAGTATATAGAATATAACCAAGATGAAGTGGGAGAGAGAGAGAGAGAGAGAGAGAGAGAGAGAGAGAGAGAGGAAAAGGGAGCACGTTCCTCCTGTCAACCGAGGGTGATGAACACCTCTCACTGTGGGAGCCACGCGTGCACGACCCGTACGTCGACGCTTCACGATATATATACCCTCCTCTCTCTCCACGTTCAGATCAGCCTATCCTTTTCTATTATATATACTTTCACCCGTAAACGATACGATCGTTCTAATTTCCTTACGCAGTAGATTCATCGTATTTTCCTATTGTTTAATTGTGTTTAGCCTTTCAGAAATGTATATATACATATAGTCTATCACTCGGATTGGGATATACCTAGATTATAGAGAGAATATTGGTCGTAACTGCACACGTTTAGTGTGTCACTCGCTCGTTTACATTTATAATCATCTATAATACATATAGCCCTTGTTATTTCGTGCCAACTGGTTGGACCACAATCTATTAAAGTGCAACTAATTTTCGGTACACAATCTTTTTCAAATAAATAGTTAAAGATTTTTAGGTATACTGGAATTTATTTTTTCAAAAATTATTCTAAACCATTTTTTTTTTTTTCGATAATAGCTGACTTGTATGTAACGGTACACGTAACATTCGTTGCTAATTATCTCTTGAATTTATTCTTCTGGGTAAGAATTCTTAATTTGAAGGTCAATCACTCGTAAACTCGAGGTCAATATTTATGTTTAAAACCAGGCGACCACGCCATAATCGACTTTTTCATTCAACAGTCTGAAAAAAGCTTGAACCAATACCTTATTATAATGGGGTCTAGCTTGTAATGGCTTGGCCTGCCATTACAACTAGTAATTTTTTGAATAGTTTTTCTAACTTTTAAAATACCACTACTTTTTAGAGGGTTGCAGAGTAATTACAAGCTACAGACCACTAAAAAAGTATTGCTTCAACCTTTTTTTTAGAATTATGGATAAAAACATCGATTATAACGTGGTTGCCTCATTTTAAGCATTAATGTTGAATTGTAGTTTATGAGTCATCGACATTGAGATTGAAAATTCTAACCCGAAAGGATAAATTCTAGAGACAATTAGCAACGAATGTTAGATGTAATGTTCTATTTTGTGATAAATAGCGGCAAACTAGTATTTGCTATTTTCTGGAAAACATTTGAAGTTTATATCTAAGATTTGGTGCATTTTAAAACGGTGGTCCAACCAGTTGACTTGAATTGGTCCATATACAGGTATAGACTATAATTCGTATTTTCTCTTGCAATTTTTTACACACTTCTATTTATCTATATTTTAGGGTATTTTTCATGTTGATCGATCTAAAAATTAATTATATACAATATAACGAATATGCTTGTGTAGAACTCGCTGATGACGAAATTTAATTCAATGAAGAAATAAAGATTTTGTCAAATTGTCCAAGGTAAAAATGGTTAAATGTGTATTGCATATCAAAAGTGAAAATTAGGTTAAGATTTTTCACAAGATGATGTACGAATATAGGTAGATATGTTGTTTTTTTTCGTATTTTCAATACAACTTTTATCCACGTTAGTTGTATACACTTCTTGGCATATTTTACCTCCGCGCGTATAACATGTGTATATATTGATAAAGTTGATCGGCGCGTCTGACTAAAAATAATCCGCTACTACTCGTCGCGACCAATTCACGCTGATAATCCAAATATATTTTATACATACTTAACCTTAGACGACTATGGCTCGTAACCCAGCATCTGTATATATCTGTATATATGTATATAATATGATAACTCAATTAATTGTAACGAAGTAAAATTAAATTTCTACTTTCGAAATAATGTCTCGGTCCATGTATGTATATATTCCTTCCGCACTTTCTCTCTCTCTCTCTCTCTCTTTGTGTGTGTGTCACGCAAGCTGCAGTGTCCGCTAGGCGGTCAATTATAGCGGTGCGGTCAATTATTGGGACGTTTACCCTAGTTACGAAGCGTCGCCTAGTACTCGTGTACGTGTCTCTATCTCTCTCTCTCTCTCTATCTCTCTGCTTACGAGCGCGCGCTATATACCAACACGTGCTCGTACAACAAAACAACGTGTGTTGGGTGATGACGACGTCGCGCTTCTCTCGCGAGAGTGAGCGATTACATATAGACCAAAGAGGAACCCACGTGCATCGCGCTCGAATCAACGGAACGTTTTCCCGCTAAATCGTATCAAATCTATTCGGTGATGTATGATACCTATCACGATCGTTTTCTACAAGATTGTTCCGCGAAATGAACCATCTGTCATTCGTCCCACGTACTGCATCGTTCATTTTTATATTTACATATATATCTATATATACACACACGTCAGTTGATCGATTCGTTAAATCGTTATTACTCATTGCTCTTTCCCGGGACACTGTTGCTACAGTTTTTCAGAGGGTACAGTACCCAGTACCGTCCGTGAGT
This sequence comes from Theocolax elegans, assembly GCA_026168455.1. Lineage (NCBI taxonomy): Eukaryota > Metazoa > Arthropoda > Insecta > Hymenoptera > Cerocephalidae > Theocolax > Theocolax elegans. The sequence goes on along the minus strand of CM047430.1, from coordinate 74,015,440 downwards.
TTAGGATCATTTGGAAATTTTACATTTAAATGTGTAGACTTTATCTAACGCTTAATTAACAATTAATCTACAAGTTGACAAGAAAATGTCCTAAAATAATTTGAAAAAATGTATAATACAGGATGTTAAGGGGCGCGCCAACGCTCCCGACTTAAATATAGGATGCGCGGTTATTTATTTATCTTTCAACTGATGTTACTCAAAATTACTAGCATTGATTATTTAAAAATATATAGCAATTTTTGAACTTTAAAAATTTTTTTAAAATCCTCTCATTTAAAATAATGGTAGTGTTTTTTCTAAAATATAAAACTATCGTTTAATCAGTTTCACTTTTTTCGAAAATTACTTCAGGCAATTCTGAGTGATATCACTTTAAAGATCAATAAAACATCTGCATATTGCGTTTTTTTTTAAATTATTCTACGATATTTTCTTCGAATGCAGTGGATTGTTAAATATCAGATAATTTTGTACACATTTAAATAGAAAATTTCAAAATGATCCTGAACTTATAGATGGTACTGTACTCAGAATTTTGGGTCGATTGTATAATTATTTCTTTTTATCGAACAGGGGTAGATATTCTTTTAAAATACCCGCAATCTGCGCGATTATATGTTTTAATATTGTGTAGGAAAGAAATAAATATTATGAGAAGGATAAACTGGATCGTGAATAAATTTTTTCTAAAAATTATTCAAGTACTAGTAGATGTACGAACGTATTGTAAATGGTCTCGTTAGTTGTTAATGGGTATAGAAAAGTATTATTTCATTCAGTTTACAACGCTCGTGACACTATAAACTCTGAATTTTTTTATTAAATCAGATCACTTTCAGTTATACAATTATTAACATACATTTCTTATTATTTTTACCTTTAGTTAACTGTATTTCCAAAGATATTTACGTTTATCGTGTTTAGTGTCTTTTTCATCGCTTCTCCGTCTGGTTTTGAGTTTAGACTTGCTCGATGAAAATCACTTTTGGAAAGTTATAAATATACCTTTAAATTTGATAATGCCGATAATGACGAATTTAATAATCTACCGCAAAAATAAAATTAAAAACAATTTTTACCTATTCCGATTCAAAATGTTTCTTACTTAAGATAAAGAGAATCCACTTGTACCGGACTAGTTTTGAATAAATATTAAATAAATATATATACAAAAAAGCGAGCGTTATTTAGCTAATTTTTTTTACACCTTTCTCTCGCTGATAATTATTACGACGAGGGATACAAAAAAGTGTCCTGCGAGTTGATATATATATATAAAAAGTCTATAGTAAGATAAATAACATAATAAAATTTATTTAAAATTGTTCAAAAAAATTTTTGAATTAACAATCATTATCACGCATGTATACTTATATGCACTATAGATAAATCTACCTATACTGCTACTTTACGAATTTCTAAATAAAAAAAATAAAATTCTGATATTTCTGTAAGTGGTGAAAACCTATATTTATATTTTACACTAGGAAGAAGATATGAGATTGGTTAAAAAAGAATGCCGACGCATTTCGATATATAAGATAATTTAATACACAATTTCCGATCTCGCACTTTATACCCTCTTGAATGTTCCATGATCAACGAGCAGTAAATAAACTTTAATACAATTACAATCAATTCAAAGAAAATATTAATAAAATACACTAACGCGTAATAAATAAATAAATAACAAAAGTGGATAAATAAAAAAATACATTGCTGCGTAAAAATCGTGACGATCAGCTAATTTTTTCGATACACCGAAAAAAAGAACTCTTGTTCGTAAAAGAATTTTTCTCATAAATATGACATAAACGAAAAATCTGTTTCCTCTAAAATGATTGGTTTTATAATCAAGCGGATTTTCCTACAATTAAATGATATCTACTTTTGAAAGAAAATTCGGAAATTTAACTGAAAAATACCAATATTCTAAGATTAAGCATATTCTTCTTGATTATAAAAGAATCATTTTATATAGTGCAAGCAAAGTTTCCGTGCAAGTTATAATTCCTCTGAGACCAAGAATCTACTTTTTCAGGTATATTTATTAATTCAGGCATATGGTTTCTACACCTAAAAGATACCTATAATTATCGAGTAAAAATCGCACGTTTATAGTTATTTTAAAAACAATCAAATACAATTTCCAATCAACTTTGTGCTATTCGGTAATATATCCTGTCCTCTATGTATATATATATATTGGGTTATTTATATAATGATTTATTTATTTATTTACTTAGATTGTTTATAATTAATAGCGAAGTGGTTTTAATAATAAATAGTTTTACGGTAGGTGTAAATGGAAGGAATTGCGATGTCTCGGGGTGATACTGGAATATATTTATAACAATAATGTCACCAATTTTTTTCATCCCGTCAAATCATCATAACGTTCCTTTCCTTCGGTTAGAATATTTTAGGTTAGGTTCATAATGAAAATATGAAATTTAAAAACTCTTTTGGCAACAAAATAATCAATTATTTTATTAGCATAACAAAAATATTTTTCAATCTAAATATTTCAATACATATTTCGTTGCTATTAGTGCCTCGCACACCGATGATTATTAATTGATTTTGCGAACAAAATATTGAAAAAGTGTATATTCTTATCAACAGCTATTAAAATTAAGCAATTTCTCAACAATTTGCAAAAAATTAAATATATATCTAAAGTAAGTAAATGTAAACGAAATATATTCAATATATAAATAAAATAATAATTAAAAAATGTTCTATCATTACAGATTCAAATTGCTTAACTGAATAATAATATTAAAAATAATAAATAAATATGAATAAAAAAAATGTTTAAAATATTTCTACAATATGTCGACACTTATAGTAATTAATAACCTGGTTGAGAACTCCAAGTCACTGGTATAAAATTTTCGAAAAATATTTAACTGCAAAACTATCGATATATACCGTTTATCCAAATTTCCTTTCGTAATAATTTATTGAATAATTATATTAATATATTTTTACTCCCAAAGTGCACAAATAACTATGAGTTTTAAAGCAAAATAACCTCATAATTGTTAAGTTGTACTTTGTTTAAATAAATAAAAAGAAATATATATATATATATATTTTGGATTAGCACGTTACACCATCGAAACGATAGAACAATGAGTGTACACTGTACAATAAGGAATTAAACGACTACAACACTGACCGTCCCCGAAGTATAGGTATATTAATGAATTATTTATTTGATTACGAAACTAGTTGGATTTTAATATAAAATTAATTAAATTACCAAGATAGGTATATACGAACGATAAACTGCCTCGTAAATATTAAAAAATAATTAGACGGTAATCGCGAAAAATTCTCGGCAAATACGTTAATAACCTCTCATTAAAAATGCATGCACGGCTGGCTCGTCGGGAAAAAACTGCGCGATCGATCAATTTTTCAAATGACAAATTATATCGTCGAAGAGGTAATTTAATCGGCTCCTTCGTCGAATAATTCAAAGTAATATGGGTATATATTATAAAGAGGCATAGAAATAAAACGGCACCGACAGCCAATGTTTAATTAATAATTAATAAAGTCGTTTATATACGCGCGTATAATTACAGTAATTACGTGGTGCTCAAATAGAGATACGTCCGGCGTAACGTTCGAATCTCAGAAACTCAAGAAGATTCAATTGTCTTTTTTTTCTTTATATTTGAAACGCATATACGAAGAACGAATAATGCGATACGGCGGGATTCGGATTGACGCGCGTGGGTAATTAACATAGCGAAATGCTCACTTCAGATTAGCGGGATCCCGACGAATTACGATTCGATTTCATTTTAACGCGACGACGCGTATGCACATATATGTACGTGTGTTATACCATTACGTATTTTTTGACGCGCTTCGAGGTAATTAGCATCGGTTAAACGATCGAGAGCAAATCGAGAGGTAGGCATCAGTTCGAATTGTGCCGGGATTTAAATTGCGCGGATCTCAAGCCGGATGTATTTTATCCGGCATGTCAGATGTGTCGGATCAACGTAATTTTAATGCGATTCGCCCAGTGAATATGAATAATTGACCTAACTCGATGTTTCATACATATATCGCAACTCGCTCGCTATATACGTTATATATTCCCCCGGACATTTCATTTTTCACACCTTTCGCATCCCAACGAATTTACACATCGAGTGCGATTAATTGCGTATCAATTTTTTGAGGATAACAATAATAAAGAGATAAAGGGTAATATATTCCCTATATCTCTATAGCAGGCGAAAATTATAATGTATTTAAAAAAACCGTTAAATAAATATAATGAGTTGTGGTAATAATATATATTTTTTGGTGAAAGAAAATTGTATTAAATGAAACACGGTTGTAGCAATTACTTTAAAAAATATTCACAGTAAATGTCTAATGAATCCAAAATAAGTCCCGTTAATGATCAATCCGTCAATCGGATTTTTGACAGTCGATTGATTTTTCATCTGTAAAGATACGTTGTTACGTATACGTAACATCGACGCGCGGATTGGCGCGTCTGTGAGAACGGTGTAGGATGACCGAAACGTGAAATATCATGACAAATGCAACTACAACAAGAAATCGCGGACGGTGGCCTAGTGGTTAGGTCTCGTGACTGGAAACTCGTGGATCCTCGGTTCGAGTCCTGGCGTCCGATCAATTTTTTATTCGGTCCTCTCCTATCACCTTCTCCATACGCAACAACGTAAAACCAACTGAATATTATGAAAGAAAAATATATTCTAAAGTGAAAAGACCTAGCTCTTTCCAAATTTGCGGTGATATTTAAAATAAAAAGTTTTATCGAAAATTAAATATTAGAGGATTATATCGTCTCAGAATAAATTACTTCTTACTGCACGAAGACTACAACAATCAACGACAGTCAATGTTTGAATTTTATGCATATGTTTAGGCATGCCATGTTTAATTTTTGGTGTAAATTATTTAGAAAGTTTACCTAAGATTTGTAGAGAGCCTGACTTTTTATTTAAGCATATTTTCTTTTATAATATTTAATTCGTTTTGTATTGTCATCAAATAAACGATTGAAAAAACGATGTGAAATAAACGATTTTATCTTTGTTGAAATTTTTGAAGAATATTAATATTTTGACTACAAGTATACTGGAAACCAGCACCTTCTTATAAGTAAAGAAAACTGCCCTCGAAGTTCCAGCCAAATCAGATAATTAACTTTTTGAGATATTCGTGGAAGAACGTTTTCTTCGATGACAAAAATATATAAGGCTCTCCCGTATAACGGTCGTGCGGGAAATATAAAAACTGAAAATGACTAACAAGGGAAGTACCTGACCTCCCGGAAACGGATCTCATCCTAACTTTGATATATCTTTTATAATATAAAAATATGAAGAAAGCCAAGTTATTCCTTACCAATGATCACTTTTACAGAAGTTATTCGACATCCAATAATATGTAAAAATTACTTCCAATTCGGTCGCTTATAACTCGGAAACAAATAAAGATAAACAATCGACCTAAAACCAGAAGAAAGTTGAGTTCAAGTAGATATGGTTTGAAAAAAAGAAGCTCAAATAGTTTAATTTGAAGAAAATTTATGAAAAAAATAAGAAATTGAAGAGTATTAGACTAATAAAAACAATAAATTTTTCATATTAAATTTTGGCCTAATAGTCTTCAATTTCTTATTTTCTTCAAAATAAGCATTTGAGCTTCTTTTTTTTCAAACCATATCTACTTGAACTCAACTTTCTTCTGGTTCGATTGTTTATCTTTATTTATTTCCAAGTTATAAGCGATTGAAGTGGAAGTAGTTTTTATTGAATTTATTATTATCGTGATCGGTTAGGTGTTTTTCACATTCCACAACGTGAGCGGGAGGTGTGAAACATTCGGTTTCGGTGTCAAGGCCTACGCAATGTGACTTTGACACCCAAAAAGAATGTTTCGAATACACCGGCCATCTCGGGTGAGGTTTTCCCTGCTTCACAGGTTTCCCTCATCCACGGGCATAACCCCGGGCGAATGCGAGATGGTGGGGTTTTAAGGGAGGGATAAAGCTCCCACACATAGGTGGTAGGTGGACACCGTTAAAGTCCCCCAGGGGATAAACGGTAGGAAGTGCCAGGAAAAAAGAGGGCACAAAATCAAGAATAAAAAAAAATAATAAAAAAGAATATTAAATTTCGTATAACTTCCGTAAAAGTGGCCATTGGCAAGAGATAACTTGGCTTTCTTTATATTTTTATATTATAAAATACATACCAAAGTTAGGATGAGATCCGTTTCCCGGAGGTCATGTAGTTCCCTTGTAAGTTAAAAAAGTAAAAAATGATTTTTATAATGTTGTTAACCTACATATAATTCTATAGCGTTAAAGAAAATGGCATTGTAATATCATTTTATAATATTTACATAGCTAGATCTGGTATGCGACAACAGTTGGTGGCCCTCGACGTCGACGACCTTCTTCTTTGTGGGTAGCCTCTTCGGGAACGTTGTTTTCGGCTGGATCGCTGACAAATGGGGCAGAAGGACAGCCGTTTTAGCTATAATTTTTGGTGTAAATTATTTAGAAAGTTTACCTAAGATTTGTAGAGAGCCTGACTTTTTATTTAAGCATATTTTCTTTTATAATATTTAATTCGTTTTGTATTGTCATCAAATAAACGATTGAAAAAACGATGTGAAATAAACGATTTTATCTTTGTTGAAATTTTTGAAGAATATTAATATTTTGACTACAAGTATACTGGAAACCAGCACCTTCTTATAAGTAAAGAAAACTGCCCTCGAAGTTCCAGCCAAATCAGATAATTAACTTTTTGAGATATTCGTGGAAGAACGTTTTCTTCGATGACAAAAATATATAAGGCTCTCCCGTATAACGGTCGTGCGGGAAATATAAAAACTGAAAATGACTAACAAGGGAAGTACCTGACCTCCCGGAAACGGATCTCATCCTAACTTTGATATATCTTTTATAATATAAAAATATGAAGAAAGCCAAGTTATTCCTTACCAATGATCACTTTTACAGAAGTTATTCGACATCCAATAATATGTAAAAATTACTTCCAATTCGGTCGCTTATAACTCGGAAACAAATAAAGATAAACAATCGACCTAAAACCAGAAGAAAGTTGAGTTCAAGTAGATATGGTTTGAAAAAAGAAGCTCAAATAGTTTAATTTGAAGAAAATTTATGAAAAAAATAAGAAATTGAAGAGTATTAGACTAATAAAAACAATAAATTTTTCATATTAAATTTTGGCCTAATAGTCTTCAATTTCTTATTTTCTTCAAAATAAGCAATTTGAGCTTCTTTTTTTTCAAACCATATCTACTTGAACTCAACTTTCTTCTGGTTCGATTGTTTATCTTTATTTATTTCCAAGTTATAAGCGATTGAAGTGGAAGTAGTTTTTATTGAATTTATTATTAAATTTCGTATAACTTCCGTAAAAGTGGCCATTGGCAAGAAATAACTTAGCTTTCTTTATATTTTTATATTATAAAAGACATACCAAAGTTAGGATGAGATCCGTTTCTCGGAGGTCATGTAGTTCCCTTGTAAGTTAAAAAAGTAAAAAATGATTTTTATAATGTTGTTAACCTACATATAATTCTATAGCGTTAAAGAAAATGGCATTGTAATATCATTTTGTAATATTTACATAGCTAGATCTGGTATGCGACAACAGTTGGTGGCCCTCGACGTCGACGACCTTCTTCTTTGTGGGTAGCCTCTTCGGGAACGTTGTTTTCGGCTGGATCGCTGACAAATGGGGCAGAAGGACAGCCGTTTTAGCTATAATTTTCCTCGAGGTTATATTCTCGATAGCTACGAGTTTTAGTCCGAATTATGTCGTTTATACCGCGTTAAGGACCGTCACCGGTCTTTTTTTTCCTGCCATTTATCAAATACCTTTTATTCTCGGTAAGTTTATTTCATTCGTTTGTTTCATTTTTTACAACCAAACCTGATGCTGATTTTGATGCTGATCGTTAATTTTTTTTAGCTCTCGAGCTTATGGGACCGAGATATAGGACTTTCGCCGGAATGGTGATATGTATTTTTTTCGCCACGGCCATGTCGCTCTTGGCGCTTCTAGTAAGTAATCAGTTTAATCAATTACTACAACATTGGTTTATTTTTTTTAATTTTTATTACACCTTAGGGAAAGGAATCAATTTCAAATTGAAGAACGTTAACGAGACCTATAGGGATATACAAAGATGCGTCTAGAACAAAACTAAAGAAATTGTATTTTTGAATCAAATGTAATGTTTAATGCGTTGCACTCAACTAAAGTTCAAATTAATATTTTTCATCCAAGATTTACTTTTGTTTTGATTATTTCGAGTTATGTTGTATGAAATATTAATTTCATACAGATTGAGGTTAATTGTAACTATTTTTTCACCATAAATTTTGAACTTAACGACGTGAAAATTAAACATTTCTTCACTTTTGGCACATCAAAGCAATATTCTGTATATTATAGTATTACGCAATAATCACGAGTTTCGCACTAATCTTCGTTATTATTACTTAACGTATTTACACCAAAATTGAACACTGACAATATATAATATATAATTCTCGAAAACCTTCAAATCGATTATTGATTGAAATAAATGACGTACATCTTTGTTCCTATAGATTTCGTTAAAACAAAAAAAAAAGATAATCGTATCCTTCATAATATTAATTAATTGTCCGTAAGGTGAATTCTCCTTAAATTGCAACACACTGTTTACAAATTATCTTTATCGAAAGACAATATGAACGTGGAGTCCTATTCTATAATATACGAATTTTCTTTATTTCTTTTAACGAATTAAGGATTTTATAAAATGTGGATGACGGCTTACCCTTTTTGTTTTAAACAATATACTTATCCAGGATATATTAATACAAATTTGTTTAATTAAATATTTTAATTTGTTTGGAAATAAGACACGTTTCGTAAAGTGTAAATTTGTTCATTTTCCTACATTCTAATGTTAATTAAGATTAAGATAGTACCTCGATTTTTAAAAGAGTGAGAGATTTTAACTAAAAAATGCTATCACAATCTTTGAAATATGAAGAATTATTTAGTACTATTTTAAGTTTAAGTGAAGGTTACTTATTTTAACATGAAAGTATAAATGGGAACAACGGTAATCGTAACAGAAAATTGCATATTATTATTGCATATTATATTATTCTGCTCTTTCTTTATACCCCAAAATTTATATAGCAACCCGAACATTTTAAAAATACATTGACGATTTTAAACAAGAAAAATGCGATTTTAATCTCAATTTGTAGGAACTACTTTAATCAATTAAAAACTTTGAATAATTAATCACTGCGTGACTAATATTTATTTTCTTTAAATGCAATTTTAATAAGTAATTAGATATTTAGAAAGTGAGAACTACCTTATTACTGTTTCAGGGTATATAACGATTTTAAAGTTTCGTTATTGCTAAAATATTATATTATACAAGGATCTTTCTAAAATAGTGATTTATCTCTTTGTTTCGCTTAAGGAATTTAGAGAGATAAGGACGACAGTTTATTAAGAACAATGAAATAATCGATGAATCGCGTTGATTTTTAGAGTTACCTGTTAAGGCATTGGTACAGTCTCTCGCTGGCTATCTCCGTGCCGTTCGTCTTGCTTTTTAGTTACTACTGGATTATCCCGGAATCACCGAGGTGGCTACTCAGCAAAAATAGGATAGACGACGCCGAAAAAATTGTACAAACAATGGCTAGAATCAATGGTAAAGCCGTACCACCCAATTTCCTTCGATCGATGGAGGTAAGATACAAATATCCTAATTTATAACTATATACACTGTGACAAAGTTTTATCAAAACAAATTATACTTCCATTAGCAAAATAGAGAGAAACACTCCGAATTAAATAAAATTCTATACATATATGTATGTGTATATATATACATAGCCCAATTTTAAGCTGTACTACTGACGGTGCCTATAAATTATAATTTTGTTGTTTAAAATACTGCTACATTTCAAACAACATCGAGAATACGTTTTTATTTATGGTGTAAGTATTGCGAAGTTGCGCCTATACGGCTATACGGTCGAGTTATCACCTTATTAACACTCAACTCGAAACGTATTGTTTCTTTCTTCGCCACTGCCTTCGATATACATTATAATTTTTAATCCAACATTTTTCTCCCCGAGTATACACAAACGTTCGACGTTACGTTTAATTTATTGTGCGGTATAAATCAAGGAGAAGGTTGTATACAAGGAAACAGTTTACCAATTGTAAAGCGTATATATTAAATATTTTTAAATGTATTAATTGAGAAATTCAAAGAATATGATATCGACGACTGAGAGGAGCAAAAGCCTATCTCGGCAGTCTCTTCGAGAAGAGCCTATCTCGGAGGCGGCTTGAAGAAAGACCTATCTCAAGTCAAATTTTTTGTTTTCAAATTTTGTAGTAGTAGCACTGCGCAATTTTAAATTGCGGGCTTAAAATGCTGGTAAAATATTATGAAAAAAATCATGATTTGTTTTTTGCACATGCTTTTGACCTGGTAATTAATAAGTATATTATAAAATATATATATGAATAAATATATCGATAAAGCTAGTGTCACGCCAACATGTTGGATGAAAAATTGTTCCAAATTGGGAAATAATTTTACGAGGCGTATATAAAGTGTTAAGCGCGATTTGACAGGCTAAATGTTACTATAAAAATACTACCATAAATTTAAGATCTATTTAAATAATATTTAACGCTAAAATAGAAATCTTTTACAAAAATTGTAACATTCAGCTATTTGTGTATAAAAATTACTAAAAATAATTTATAAATTTATAATATTTAATAATTTATAGATTAGACAAAATAAGTTACATTGATTAGAATAAAATAAGTTACACTAACCCAATTTTGTAATTAAATATATATTTTGCAATATATTATAAAAAAACTTATAGTTTAATTTCTTGTCAATTTATTTTTGTAATTTTTTAATTATATCATACAATATTTGAAATAGTTCCCGAGATATCCTTTAGTAAAAGCATATTGTTAAAAATCATAGTATGGGGAGACAAATTGATTGACGTACTTATGTGGCAAATAAATTGGCTAAAAAAATTTTGATAAAAATTTAGAATAATACACTTTGTTTAAAGTAATTACGAAATATTAAAACGAATTACGCAAAAAATTATTAATAATTAATAAAACATTTTTTTTCTAAATATAATATATAAGAAACACTTATTTTAATTGTCTTGTTTACATCTGGTGAACGAGGTTTTGAAGAAAATTAAGAATTTTATTTACATACTTTTATTGATTATTTATTTTTTATTTTATTTATACCCGTCGGTACGGAAAATCTGAATTCGGCACGCAATTTCTTTTTTTTCCTTGGAAACGATAGCTGACCAAAATCTCAGTTTTAAATATAAACAAATTAATAAAAATTTACTTATTATGTCTGGCGGCTTGTGGCCTTCATAATATTGTCCTCGGGATTGATACACGGCGAATTGTCGTGCCTTTTCGAGCGAGCAACTTGGAGTTCTTAGAGTCGTTAGACGTTAGCTCAGCAAGACCGACAAAATTTCTATATTAATAAATATATTAAACCACCTCTTGGGTGTTATTTTACTAATAGTAATAATACTGGCAATATTGAAAAATTGCATTTTAAGCCCGCAATTTAAAATTGCGCAGTGCTACCATTACACAATTTGAAAACAAAAAATCTGACTTGAAATAGCTCTTTCTTCAAGCCACCTCCGAGATAGGCTCTTCTCGAAGCGGCAGACGAGATAGCTCTTTCTTCAAGCCGTCGCCGAAATAGGCTCTTCTCGAAACGACTGCCGAGGTAGGCTTTTGTTCCTCTCAGTCGTCGATATGACACAATCACGGGTCAATTCCGGTTGCATTCCGGACTAAAAATCAATTGCGAAACTTAAAGCCGCGCCATACTACATTAGCATTACACGCCTGATCCAGTACTGAGGTTCTTCCTTGTCCGGACCGGATTATAAGTCCGGCATACCACATTAGATTTCACTCGGGGCTTGTTTCTTTACCCATTTCGTCCACTATTGTTAATGCATTCTGCGTCTGATCTAGTAAGGTAGTAAGTTGATGTACACGCGTGAGAACTAATATATGGTTCGCATATCCCACCACCTTGACACCTTGCGAAACTATCTTTTTAATAAGCGGATCAACTACTATACGCCATATCAGCGGGAACAGTACTCCTCCTTCTTGCGGGCATTCTCTACTTACCATACCTTTTAAAGTCTCGTCCCCTCTAGTAACTAGGAGTTATTTATGTAGTACCATCTTTGTTATTCATTTGATTTCAATGGACGTATAGTTGAATGCATTTTCTATATCCATGAAAGTTCCTAGTGTATAATCCTTATTATGAATGATTCTTAATAAATTCTACCCTTTCGTTTAGGGTCGTTTCAGTATTGTGCTGTCTGTAGCGGAGTATTCCTTAAAATAGTTTCTCTTATAAAAAGACGTCAGGCTAATAGGTTTGAAGTTTTTAGCTAATGTGTATCATGTTTTGACATGTTTAGGAATGAATACAACTCCAGCCCCTTGGAATACGGGCCAGTTTGACCCTAACGATGCTTACCAAAGGTCTAATTACTATTTCACTAGCGTTCACGGTGATTTATATGGTTCAAAGGTTGATATTGCCCACCTAATTTTCTTTGGGCAGATAATGTTTACTTCCCCCCTTGTCGACCCACCTTCCCTTAAATCATCCTTAAATCACATTTCATTGTTTTATCCATTACTCCTCGGTGTCTGTACCCGTTTATGATTTTGCACCCAATCAGATCTCTCAAAAGACCGCCGTTTCCCCTTTCCACTTCACCAATTTCTCTGTTACATATTGGAGATCATACACCAGCTGATAGAGCAACCAGGTGTAGCTGCCTAGTCCGACCCAGACTCCAGTACTATCTGGCGGCCTGGGGAATGTGACACATATTTTTATCCAGCATACACTCCGAGAGGGAGTCCCTGGTCATTATTCCAGGTCAACAACAGTTTTCCAAAGAGCCTAGCTGGGATTCGGTCTTGTAAATGTTGTATTTATCTTATTTGTGTGTTGTTTCAGTCGTGGTGACATGATGTTTGCGTCTCTAAGTATCGCTCAGTGCACTGTCCAGCAAAACGGTGGGTTGCTTCTGAGTATTCCCACAGGAACAGCCAAACCCCACGTTCATCCTTTCATACACTATTGCTTGAAGAGATCCCATTTATGAAGATCCTTTCATTTATTGTTTGGGAGCTTGCCATTCGTACACTTTCATATTCGGAGAGCCTGTTTATAGAGATTCACCTTTACTTACAATTTCGCTTTAGGAACCTCACCCATACATTCACTCAGACCCCGCCGCTTCCAAGGGTTAAGCTCCCTCACCGACGTTAAAGTGCTGCAAACCCCAGAGGGAGTATCTATATAATATTTATTTATAATAAAATAATTAGGATTGCAAACTCATATTTCAATCATTGAATTATTAGATAAAATATTTTTTTTACTAATAATTTCTTTTAATGTTTATATTCTTACTTAATACCACATTGACACAAAAATTAAAATAAGAAGTTTTTATTATGAAATAGACATTTTATGTAATTTCAAAATATATTACTCACGACTTCCTATATATCTAACTTAATAATATTTATTGAAATAAATTTTTTTCAAACAACCGTGAGAAAAGAGCACTTGACTGTAATTCCAACCGAAATAAAGAAAATAATAAATATCGCGAAATTTTGCATGGTATATATACATATAAGAGACAATTCGTATAATTTTAGCTGGACATTATGCGGAGGCAGGGGATCGCGTGTAATGGTCGAAATTCTGGGGAAATAACGGCAGCCGATCTCGAAGCGGAAAACAGGGTGCAATCGATCTCGGCGACGCCGATGGATCTTCTTAGGAATCCGAATATACGGAAAAAATTTTTCATACTCGCATTCGATTGGGTGGCCAACGCCGTAGTATACAACGGTTTGTCCTACAACACTACGAATCTCGGTGTATCCGATTATCTTGCCTTCTTTATCGGTGAGTATATATATATCTACCCCAAAATATTAAAAAATAAAACTAAGCAATTTATATTTCTTATGTTTTTCGAATATATAATAAAGGCGCATAGTGTACGAAATGTACACAAAGCCTTCTCTAATGAAAAATTATATTTGGTTCGGATTGACTGATATATGTACAACTTATTATATACCTATATTCTATAAATTGGAATAATAAGTAAGATAATAAATTCAAGAGACTAATTTTATAAGTGACTGCACTCGAGTGAATAAAATTTTCAGCAAATTTTAATGAACAGATCGTTTTATATTTTTATTTCAATTTTTCACTTGCCGAATTAGTGAACATGTACAACGGGTAACTGAATTATTATTTTTTTCACTGAATCAGTGATTCAAAATCACTAATTTATATCTAAAATGTGTGCGAAACAAAAAAATGAAAATACCGCGCGATCATCCGTATCACATAATGTACACACACGAAAATGAACAAATGTGATGAACGATGAGCTGTAAATTATCCCGGCAAATATATATATAGGTAATAATCGTAAAGTGCAATAAATAATAGGGCGTATATTTTATATTCACTGGTATATATGGTGAAAGAGAAATAAGAGATAAAATAAACTGAAGACAAAAGAAGTGATAACGAACAACATCTGTTTACCTCGCAAACGTTAATATTACTCGACCGGTACCAAGGTCGTCCGTCGTATATATTCGTATAATATTAAAGCAGGACAAGATGAACGGAACATATAGTTATATATATATAGGTACACACACCGTTAATTGAATCTTTGAATTTCCGGAAATGCCTATTTATTCGCGCCATCGTCCGCCGCGTATTAACAGCACTGCTAACCTCAGTTGTCACGCGACGGACGATGGCGCGAATAAATAGGCGTTTCCGGAAATTCAAAGTTTCAATTAACGGTGTGTGTACATACTGCACAAGTAGAAAAATAACCGACTATATCGAAAAGAAAAACAAAGGTGCATTATAAGTATCACATTTGGTCGACGGAACGATCGAGTATACCGGATAAAATCGTTCGATCGATCGAAATAATTAGCATGCTAATAAAATAACTAGACATTAACTACATAGTTTATGGAGCCGATCGCGAATCTCATTATACGTCGTAAATAACCCGTGTTTTTTCTACGATCCGCTAGAATTTTTTTCCAATAAATTCACGTTCAGAAGACGTTCGACGATTATTACATTGTCCTATTAAGAGCATATTAATTAAAGAAAATAATTATTCCGCATATATGTATATATATGTACACACACGATTGTCAGGTACATATATTTATCTTTTTTTTCCATCGCGATTTATTACGCATTGTGTATACATATATATATACATGTAGGTAAGATCAGTTACGTGCGTATACAGGTATATACCTGCGCGTTAACTAGTTGTATGCTAATCGATCGAATCACCATAAATCAAACGTTTTTCAATATAATGCGATACAAAGTATATCTCGGCGCGTCGCGCGTTTCAACGAGTCAACACGATCAAATATACATAAATGAGCACGGTAATTATTATTCTTTTTTCCTTATTATTTCCTATATACAGGTGGACTGGTCGAAATTCCATCGTACATCGTTACCTGGTACGCTATGGACCGATTGGGGAGAAGATGGGTTTTGTGTATGACGATGCTGCTGGGTGGTGTGGCTTGCGTCTCCTGCATGTTTGTTCCTGAAGGTACGTTATTCTTTACGAGTTGCAACAAACGCACTCATTTTTCCCCCAAAATTTAGAACAAAGAAGAAGAATGAATCTCCGAACGGAGAAAAAGATTTAGTAAATTTTACTGAACTTTCAGTAACACGGTAAAAGACTGCTAAAGGTTAAATGAAACTCGAATTTTGCCATTAATTGGTCATTTATTGGGTATTTTATGACACTTGAAAAACGTTAAATTTATGGTCTAATTTCTATTAAACCAAGGAAGTTTAGTAACTTTTTGAATTTCGGCAGTCTGTTACCCATTAATGAAAATTTAGTCCAATTCACTAAAAATTTGGTAAAATTTACTCGAAATTTTCTCTCTGTGCATATAATATGCTCGACCAAAAGTTTTAAAATTAAAGGAAATTAAGGAGAAAATGCAATAAGATATGTATCTAAAAGATATACAGCTACTTTTAATTTTAAAATATTAAAAAATTGGTCACTATTGAGGTACCGGATCTGCGTATAATTCAATTTATATATACAAAAGAAATAGTGGATGAATTAAATTAACATATTTCGTATTAGAAATCATTTATATTATTTGTTAATTAACAAAATTAAAACATTATTTTTATTTCATTGAGGGCCAGGTAGGTTTTTAAAAATTTAAATAAATATAAAAACCATTTTAACATTATGTACAACGTTTCATTTCGATATATTCTTTGAATAAAACTTATTTCCCTCTTCTAAGAAATTGAAAATAAAAGGTTTAATTATGATTAGTCACCTGTGTTTACATTACGTACTTGTTTGACACTGATTTCTATACAAATAGGTGAAAACGATTGTACTACGATGAGATTATTCTCAGATTAATAAGGCAAAACTGTCACCGAGTTGTTTTAATTAAAATTTTGTATTATTCGATTGTTTATTGTATAATTTAACAATCAAAATTGTTTTATTCATTTTTATTTTTGTTTACCCTGAAGAGGTTGGCGAATTTTGCCAACGAAATGTTGCACATAACGTAAAAATGATTTTTTATTTATTTAAATTATTAAAAACCTACCTGGCTCTCAAGAAATTGAAAAATATTTTGTTAATTTTGTCATTTATATTATTAAATGTATTTTAATTATTGTTATTTTATTTGTATTATTCTTATTGTTTTTTTACTTTATTTTACTATACTTTTTGAAAGGTTCGTGAAAATTTTACTAATACGGTAAATTAAACAATTTTATATAAAATTAAATACTGACTATCAGACTACTGAAGAATTACTTTCTAAAATGTTTGTTATTATATGAAAATAATTTAAAAATGACAATTTTAGAGTAATTCATTTTTCAATTTTGATTGTATCGCTTTCAGATAGTACCGTTAAAATACCCTAATGTGCCCATTTGTCAACGCTTTATATATTTTCATTATGTAATAATTAAGATTTTTAAGGTATAAAAAATTGTTGAATTTTTAACTAAGGTTGACTGTATATTTCGATTAATCTAATTGATTGACTGAAAAAAATGTATCCTTTTCGATAAAATATTTGTTAGAATCTATATAATATAATAGAGCCTATATATATTGTACTTTTATTGTAATTTTATTGTAAAAGAAAAATGATAAATATTATTGTAAAAGAAAATTGTTTCCCAGCCGAGGCTATATTTTTAGTCGAGACAATTTTAAAAAATAATATTGTAGAGAAAGAAAAGTTACCAATTCAAATGAAAAAGATTTTCTTTTTAGGTTATTAACGTAAATATTTCTTATGCATAACGATTATGTTGAATTTACTAAATTTAGTTTAGCTGATTATTTTAGTACATACATATATTTTAATATTTTAATTTCTTTATTGCTTTTCATAATCAGATGCTGTATGGGTGACCGTGTCGCTGGCGATGGTAGGAAAATTCGGCATAGCAGCGTCGTTCGCCGTGTTCTACGTATTCGTAGGAGAATTGTTGCCAACTGTCTTGAGGTCGCAAGCGATGGGTATTGCTTCGTTCATCGCGGGTATCGGACTCCTCACCTTTCCCTACATCGTCCATTTGGCCGTCTACTGGAGGGTATTACCACTGATCGTGATGGGCTCCCTCAGTGTCGCGGGTGCCATAACTTCCATCTTCTTACCTGAAACTCTCAACATTCATCTCCCTCAAACGATAGAGGAAGGCGAGCAGTTTGGCGCTGATTTTAAACTTTGGTCCTGCCCGACGTTACCTGCTAAGTCAGTACATTACGTTATACACACACACACATTTAAATGATTTACTCCATTCGTTTCTTCCTTTTTTTATTTATTCATCGTTGATCCGTACCGTGTTATTTACGCTATTTCTAGTCAAACCTATATAAATATATATAACGTTCTCCAAATGCTTTTACATTTAAAATTATTTATTGATATTATTTACATTAACAAAAAGATCAGAAATTGGGTATGGTACACTGACGGATCGTAAGTTTGGGTACACCAAAATCAAAGTTATCCCAACTTCAAACTTTTGGTAATTCTGGTCTGAATAATGTTGCGAAGTCTTTATTTAAGGGAATACCCTATTAAAAATTCAAATTTCGCGCCACAAGATAGCAGACGAACAAAACAACAAATTTACTTATAACAATTAATAAAAACAAATTTACGCAAAATCGGATGTTACTTGCCTTTCATTATGTAATTTCCCATCATTTTACAAAGTTTCAAGTTATATCGTCGAGAAAACATTGAAAAATACATTTTTCTTATATTTTTCAAGGTTCTTTCGGCAACATATTGTTATAATACTTGAAACTTTAAAAATTATATAATAAATTTATGGGTCTTTCCGAACTAAATGCTTTAATTTTAGAATAAAGCAGGCCCATTATACCCTTTGTTCACTATGGTTGGTGGAATTTCCCAGAGTAAAGGCCTTTTTCAAAAATTACAACAAAAAATTAAAGGCGTTTCGTCCATTTAAAAATTATAGATAATTACGTAATGGAGGGCAACTAACTCATGCTTTTCCGTAATTTTGTTTTCATTAATTGTTATAAGTATTTTTAATTGAGTATGACATCCCCTTAACGGAATGTAAAGCCCTATTAACGGAAACACGTCTTCTTTTTAAACGAACAGTGTGAACTTTTTAAAAAAAAACGGTCTGTAACAATATTGCGTTTGAAGATAATGTATGAATTTTTTCACATTTTTGTCTTACCATATGGAGCATCATTACTATGTTAATTAGCGACTAAAATTGGTTATTTCCATATAATTAATTCAAAGTTAATTTCGTAAAACTCGCACTTTCCACAGTATCTGGGATATTTTCAGATTTTTAATGCTATTAGAATTTTAAATTTTTGTGAAATTATGAGTAGGTCTCTGCAATTAGGGTACATCACATTCAAATGAACCAGAGCTCAAATAAAAATATACTTCATATAAATATACTTCATTTTTTGTTCAAACAAATTTTTTATTAAATTAATCGTAAAAACAAATTATTTGGGAAAATTTGTTATTTTATGATCATTTTGTTAACAATTATACCGTTTACAAAAATTTTTAAATCAAGATATAATTTCGATCGCTTTATCGCAACTATTGATTATATATATATATATATATATATATATATATATATATATACTTGCATTTGAGTCTAGAATGAAAAAAATAAGAAATATATTTAGAAGTACTATAAGATTTATCAAATAAAAATGAATATGATCCGAAATGATTAAGGAGTACAACCTTGATAGTCTAACTGATGTGAGTTATAAATAAAACTATTATACTTACCAAGTATTGATAAGATCTTAATAATGAATTCGTGCAGTAGAAAAAAAATTATTTTTTTTCAAAATCGCTCACTTCCGGTACCAATTCCGTATTTAAAAAAATAAACACCACCTCTCTTGTCCTTCACAATTCTACCCTCTATTTTCACGTGGACGAAGTGAATTTTCTTACAAAATTTCGCGTAATAAGGCGTAAAAATTACAATGATATCGCGATAAAAATATCTAATATACGGGACAACACGTTAAAAAAAATTATATGTGTATATATTTATATCAACAAATTTAGATGGACCAAACAATTTTATTTTCATTATTTATTTTTTAATAATAACATTTGTTTAATTAAATTTTATTGTCGACTAATGTAGTTGATATATAAATATATCTTATCTGTCCAATGTTTATAAATGGTAAGTATAAGAAAAAACAATTTCGTAAATTTTCGAAAATTTAATTTTCAAATTGCAAGATGGAATAAATCAGTAATGATCAGCTTCCTACAAAGTAATTTCTAAATAACAATTTAAAAACTCGAAGTACTCAAGAAAAGATAAAAATTGATAGTATGAATAATTTTAAACATTTAAATATTTTGGAAATTTCCTTATATACATAATAGTCTAAACCTGAGCTGGGCAAGTATACGTCCGCAACATTTAATCGAATGATTATGTTCGAATTCTTTTTTAAAATTCCTTCAAGTGACTTAAATATCATTTAATTTCATGAATTTCACTTTTTTATATCTATTTTTATTTAATTTTTAAAAAGTGTTCGACGATAAGTTGCGGACTCTCTGCTCTGGTCTAAACAGTCCTGGCAGAAATCTTACCATTTTTTAGCCAGAATCTGTAACTTCCAAAAAATTTTGCTTTTTATTTCCAAATTTCAGGGATCTGCACCATACAAACTTTAAAAAATTATATAATTAAAATATGGTATGAAAAATCTGAAAAAATCATACGGATAGCTTAAAACGTAAGGAAGGGCCTGGCATTTGATTTATTGAGAAAAATCAATTTTTGTCATGTTTGGTCGATAATTTTGAGTTTAAAAAGGATATAAATTTTTAATGCAAACATCCTAGACAAATGATCGATGTAAAAATATGGAAATTTTGGGTATACATTGTTTCAAACATGCATAAAGACCAAGCATAAATAATTTTTCCAAAAATTCATTATTAGTTTATAAAAAAAATATAAAGTATAGACATTTTCTAAATACGACATTCACTTTTAAATAATCAAAATAAAGCTAAATTTTGAAATACGTAGAT
This sequence comes from Theocolax elegans, assembly GCA_026168455.1. Lineage (NCBI taxonomy): Eukaryota > Metazoa > Arthropoda > Insecta > Hymenoptera > Cerocephalidae > Theocolax > Theocolax elegans. The sequence continues at coordinate 73,994,537 of CM047430.1, read as the reverse complement.
TGAATATACACATACACCAAAGTGAAGAAGATAAAATAGAACTAAAAATATTACAATGTGTGTACAGAAATAATTATCTTTTAAATAAAATGATATAATAAAAATATAAAAGTATAATAGAACAGACCGTCGAATTCGAATATCATAAAAATAGCGGTAAATAATCGTTATTTTATTTTAAACGAGCCAAAGAACGATACCGAATGAATACGATGTATTTACTGTCATCAGGACGAAAAATCGCGAGGGTTCCGAGCGAGTGCCACTGAAGTACCTGGTGAACGGGGGTCCGGATAGACGTACCTCGAGCTCGCTATCGGTGGGTGAGTCAGCCGGTCGTTCCAGCAGCAACAGTAGCAGCAGCAACGGCGGAAGCGGAGGTGGAGGTGGAGGTGGAGGCGGAGGCGGAGGCGGCGGTGGTAGCCGACGATCCCTCGACTGTCTGGCCCGAAGCTCGAGCGAGGAGGAGCACTTAAGCCCGGTGGTGCCGCAAATCGAGCGCCGCCGTGCCGTCGTCGTCGAGGGACCGGTGCGCGCTACCCTCGTCACGATACGTACTGACAAATGATCCGATATTCGTTTAACCAAACGATCCATTACGACGAAGCACCTAGAGCGTCCAAAGATAATCTAGCGACTACGTACCACACTACCTTTTCCTTTCACGAGACAGAGGACCACTGTCCATTTTTAATTCTGTTATTACATTTCTTCCTTTTTATAGTCTATTTCTTCATCTCTCTCCCTCTCCCTCTCCCTCTCCCTCTCTTTCTCTTTATCTCACTTTATATCGAATTTTTAATATTACGTTTACTCTCGCACTGTTATATATATACATATACACATATACACATATACACATATAGGGTTAAAAGTGAATTATTTTTATTTGCAGTGCAAATTTAAGATTAATTAAGAAATAAATCAATCACTCGATTATATTTTGTACGAGATTATATATATATATATACATATATATAGTCCTGTTTGCCAACGGGCAAATTTGTGGCGTTTATCTCGATGGAGTTTTTCGTCCGATGGCAAACATACGTGTTCAATAAAGCACATACACATATATAGCGTTAATCGATGTACAGACGATGTTCGAGTTTACTTCTTTCTCTCCTCGGTGGTTCTGTCAATTCTCTAAATTTACCGAGTAGTGCAATAATCGTCAATTCAAACTAAATTCCTCGACGGTCAATATTGATCCCAAAGAAATGTATTAATAAATTAAAATGTAATTAACGTTCATATTTTTAAAACTAATATCGATGTTCAAATTTAATAATACTTATCGCACGGAAAAATAAACGGAGCTTAGCCATTTTAATTTAATATTTCATATTTATATATATATATATAAATACATACACACATATATACATATACGTATATGGGTTAAGTCGAAATATTTACATAGCGTACAATAACGCTCAAAATTTTGGGTTGACGAAAGTATGAAAATCGAGCCAAGTCGAAGGTTGATATTTTTAATTTCAATGATATGCTACCGAAAACTGTTGAAAATCAATTGAAGTGTAAACTCAGCTTTCGATTGATCTGTATAATTCAAGTATATTTACTAATTTTTAGTTAGAGTAACAAACAAAAAATTAAAAAAAAAATTAAATTTAAGGTACACTTTAAAAATGTCTGTACCTGACGAGGACCTGTGTGTATTAAAATTTCGTACAATTAAAATTAAAGCATTTTTAAAAAGTTTCCGATTATTTTTTTAAAATTTATATCCAGCATCATTTTTAAAGACGTTACGAATAGTTTAATGCAATCAAAGATGTATATTTTAACTTTGGGGAACCCAGATTTTTGAACATTGGTGTGTAACATACCATTCTAAACTTTAAAATAAGAATAAACGGTAGAAATATAAATTGGCTAAAAATTTACATTTTACGATTAGATTAAAATTCTAAAATAATACTTTCAAAAAGATTAGACGCGCAGATTACGTAAGGTCCAAATGCGATTGTTACACTTAACAAAATTGTGAAGAAAAAATATTTTTTTTTAAAAAAGTGAATATTATATTATGAAAAATTCGAGCGTTAATTTGGAAAGCAGAAGTATAACAGATTCACAGTTTACTAAAAGATTTGAAAGCTATTACCTTATACACTATTGACAAGTATAGAAAATATCGAGCATTTATTTTAAAAGTGAAAACAACAGATTTTATACGTTTCCTAAAGTCTAAAATTCATTATTAACACTTTTATCACAACTATAGGAGTATTTCGTGCTACCCTCATTTCTTTTTCATTATTTACCTGACATTACTTTATCAAATTTCTGTTTGATTCAATTGTTATTTACAATTTTATCATAACTAACATATTTAATATTGTCTTATACTTATCATTTTAACCTTCTAAAATTTTAGTGAAACGTAAAATTTATATATTACTTACATTTTCAATAGCGCAATAGTACAATTTCGCGCTTAAGGGGACAAGCCTATTGGTTAAAATTGTAAAAGAACTATTATTAATATTATTAATTAATAATTTTTTTCAAAACAATTGAAAACATTTCTTAATTTTTTTAAACGAATTATTTTATTATTAACTTTTATTTAAAACTTTTTGGGTAATCGATATGTCATACGAAACTATTTTAATTACTTATGAGACTCCGTAATCTGATTTTTTCCATAATCGACTTACCACAGAATATTTTAAGAATCACTTCAGGAACTTTTAAATATGATTTTAATCCACTTGAATGGAACATCGTATTGTTAACATTGTAATAAACAAATTATTCTTACTAAATTATTTGAAAAAATTAAAATATTGTTTAAGAAGCAGCTCTAATAATATTATTTAATAAATTTTTAGACTTTTATTGAAAATAAATTTTTAAAAGCTAGTGTTAAAATTTCAGCCTGTTCGACGAAATGGTTCATGAGGTATATCCTGTCAAAATATTATGAAAAAAAACTTATTAATTGTTAATATTATAAAAAGTTTTTTTTTTTAAATTTTAACTCAAGCTTGTTTCCTCAACTAAAGTGTAAATTTTTTTATGTTTTACAAGTTCGAAGATTATAATGTCTCACTTTACGATTTTGTGACATATAATTATCTGCTATTCATCACTTTCAGGTAAAGATGATTTTGTAAATGTTTATAAGTGTACTTTTAAAATTTAAAAAAATTTCTTTAAATGTAGACATTAGCGTTGGCAATACTTATACGATTTTCAATTGTAAACAACTAATATCGACGTAACAATAAGTAAAAAATTAGGATCACCAATCAAGTGTAGGTAAACAGAGTCTATATATACATTTTATTTATTTCAACTGAACACTATTATTCGACTTATTATCCACGTGTGTGTATATATTAATATACAAAAACTTAGGATTTAAAAAACGAGTGATGACGGTATTATTTTTTGTTAAAATCACGTTAACCGACAAATTTCATTATAATTAAGGATGTACTCTGTTATTTTTTATATATAGCGACTGTAAAATTGGTAGTTCACATATTGTATGTGCATACGAGAAAAATAAAATATCGAACATGATATTCCGATCGTAGATATATATCGAAACACCGCACGATCCACCAATCGTCGTCGTCTTATACCCACAATATTTTTTGTTCATATAATAAATATAATACTTATATATTTGTATACATATATATACATGAATATATATATATATATACACGCGCGAATTTGTATTTATAATTAAACATTATTTTTTGATCGTTGAAGATCCCGCGCCCCCTCCTCCTCTGCTTGCCTGCCTGCCAAAGTGTTAAGTTTTAAGGGAAGATATATGTACCGCATATAAATAATCTATAGTAAACAGTGATCGATCTCGCTAGTCGAGATTGTCAAAGACATTCAACACGCACACGCACACATCCTCGAAAATATTATTTTTGTATAGACGTTAAATAGTATTCGTTCATTTATGTTTTTTTTTAATTCAACAATGTATTACAAGCGATCGAAAAACAAATATATACTATATTTATACATACGTGTATATGTGTATTTTACAGTGTGTACTCTGCAAGGAAAAGATAAATGAACATTGTAGACCGCCGTGTAAAAGATGAAGAAAACGATAGTATTACACAAAATCGTTTACCGTGAATGTACGAAACATAAATATATATATTTAAGACAAAAAAAAATTGCACGTAACGATAAGAAAAGTAACTAATAAATATCGTTGAATTCAATTAAATTGAATGGTTAAGCATCATTATACACATATATTGTCATTTCAAATTTATTGTATATAGAAAAATATTAACTGATATACTTGTTGCATATAATGCTCTATATATATGTATATGCGTATATGAGGGTTTGTCCATTTCAATCTATGGATCCAAATATGCACATGGCTTTGGTAAAAAAATTTTTTTGAAGAGAACGTAAAATGTTACGTACAACGTGTTTTGTCAGATTTTTATTTTTCTGATCTTAAAATGAGATGGAAAATTACGGAGAAATGTTTATTAAGAATAGAAATGGTCTGGTGCCCACTTTTCTGTGAAAACAAGAATACGATAGCATCAAGCCGTTTTTTTACCAGTTATTATGACAAGAGTTTAACACTCTTTTCAATTCAAATGGAAAGAAAATCTTATTGATCTTTAAGGGTAGAGTAAAGTTGAGAAAATATTAAAAAAAATTTTTTTTAGGCACATTTATAATAAAAATATAAACTTTTCTCGAAATTTTTAACAAGATATATAATCATTTTAACCAAAGTTATGCAAGACAAATATATCAACAATTAGTGTCCGGTGCCAAATGCTCCTTGCGTCACATCAATTTTTGAAAGTACGTGAAGTTTTTTGTGATTATTCTTTGAACTATTGTTCAAACTTTACACAGGTTTCTTTTATTTGAACACTTTGTTATTTACTAAAAAAATATATATTATTAAAAAATTAATTTTTTATGCAAAACTAACAATGTTTTAACTTATAAACAAAAAACTGTTCAATTAAAAGATACCTGTGTAAAATTTGAACAATTGCTTGAAAGAATAATCACAAATAATTTCAAATACATCCAAGATATTTGATGTCACGCAAGGAGCAAAAAAAAATAATAATTTTTTTGACCTTACTCTATCCTTAAATAATCTTCGGAATCGAGATCAAAATCAATCTTTCAATTTCTTTACAATTAATTTTTAAACACTTGGGAGTTTAAGTGATATTTGAATCCATGTAGATTAAAATGTTCACCCGTGTGCGTATGATAAATGATAAAAGACAACACGTTGAATTAAAACAAAACTGGAAGTGCTTAAAAATATATATACGACTGAGTGTGTTAACGATAAAAAGAAATCATTATATAGATCCCAAACTCGTAGTGAAGAACGATTGCGAAAACAAAAAACAATTGAACAAATCGATCGTAGAATTAAGGAACGCTATATTTTTCGATATAGGTATATCCAAATGCGAAAATCTATCCGTATCAACATGGTGGTAAGAATATATCGATAGTTACGTAGATCTTTCGTAAAAATTGCAAAATTTTCTTTTAAGGAGGAATGTTATATAGATTTTTTCTGGAAAACAGAAAAACTAACGAGACTACATCTTTTAATTAAAAATAAACAAAAATGTGTAGTTTACATGTTATAACAAACGTTTGAAAGTGTAATGAATTCTTGTTGCTCTTTTTATTCAGAGACATCTCAGAAGGTACCGATAGAATTTTCACAATCTTAATATCAACATAGCAAAAAAAAAGATTTTATGCTTTTGAAAATATGCAAAACGAAAATGATTTCCGAGGATAAATTATTGGAAGAAAAGCATAGACATCGTACTATTTATCGTAAATCAAATTCATATAACATTCCTTCTTTAAAATATAATAACGTAACTTGGTGAAAATTATGTACGAAAATATAATTAAAAATATAATTACTTATACGTTAGTGACATGAATTGAGGATTTTAAAGTGAATCGAAACTATTTTAGTCGGTCACTATTGGCCAACTGCTCAGTTCTTCGTAAACAAATGACCTGACTAAAAAAATAACCGTTTCGCAAATCGTATGATTTGCTATACTTATAGGTATGGAAAAAATGTAATCAATACCAATTCGAAATTGTTATCGTCGATATACATATTATATATAGATGGAGTTAACGAAAAGAAAAGCAACTAAAAAAAATGATTACGTCTAGACTAATTGACATCGTGTTATTTATTTCTTATCTAAATAGATTACGAAGCCGAAAGAAAATGTTGTCCGGCTACCTGTATAAAGATCTTCGAAGTAACTGTAAATGTAAAAAATTATATTTGCGAGGGTGATATATATTTATTAACAGTCAAACTGATGTGCAAATCACGTGTAATATCGTTGTACACCACTCGAATTAATAATCTACCGTATCAAGGTGTGTCAAATTATTAAAGGAAAAAAGAAGAGGCATCTTTAAGTTTCTTTTTTTTTTTTTAGAAACCACGTTTAGTTTATCTCTATTATGTAGATGAAAACAAAAGAAAGTATATATCTGTATATATATACGCAGAATATCATTGTATTTTATCTACTAGCTAACAAATTGTTTATATATATATACATATATACACATATCCGAAATGGATTTCTCGTTGTACGCTTTAATTTTTATAAGCTCCTATTTTGCGTAAGTTTAAGTCAAATCCAACTTTTCTTTTTCTGTTTTACTACAGCTCATAATTGTTTATAAATAATTGAAAATGTTTTACAAAATTTGTATAATATACCAGTTTCATAAAGAATACACAATGTGTACAAATAGCATGAAATACATTAAATTACTTTTACTTACTTAGGTACTTTATCGATAGGTAAATGATAAAAGAAAGTCTTGGGTAGCAAGGTTAAAAATTAACATAAAAATGTTCGCAAACAGGATTTGAATCATTTGATCTTTATAGATCCGAAGGACTTTTATATACAAATTGAACGATTTTCGTATTTGTTCAATTTAATATCAATTTCCGATTATATATGACGATCGAATAGATATTGAAAACTTTTCCATAAGTTCAAAATATTAGTTATTTGGTTGTAATTTATAACCTGAGACGAAGATTTTAGAAATAGGTAAATAAGAGATTTAAGAAATAGATAAATACCTCCGGATCTATAATGATTCAAGGGGTTCAAATCCCGTATATATAGAATTATTTTTCTTTTAATTTTCTACCTTTGCTACCCAATTATTTTTTAACATTTTCCTGATGATAAAGTGCCTATATAAACTATAAAATAACTCAAAGTTATTTAATTATTTTTATACAAATTTGACGGATAACCGATTCTTTACAAAAATCTGATGTATTACAGGAATTTGGTAAAACAATTTTCACTTGAGATTTAATGTCATTAGCGTATACATATAGCATATGGATATTGATTGTACTGTCCACCATTCTGCAAAAAATGTACAACAAAATTTTTCTATTGATACTCTAATGAAATAAATAGAGTATAACCTCATATACATACACGGTGAAAAAATATTGCAGTAAAAATGACAATGTTTTGTAGTTATGGAGAGACAAACTTGACAAATGATAAAAATTACTATTTTGCTATAAAAAATAATATTTGTCATTTCTCAAATCTGTCTCTCCATTACTAAACAACATTGTCATTTTTATTACAACATTTTTTCTCCGTGTATATATTTACTTGCGCCAGCTCGACGCACAAGTTAATTTAACGGGATGTCGAACCCAAGTTACAGGAATCTACACCTTTCAACATAAGAATTACGTTAAAAATAATGAATTAAAAATCTGAAAAATATTCATTCGAGTAGTTTAAAACAAAAGCGAGGGCCTGGCGTTTTCATTTTTTAAGAATAAATAAATTTGTTAATAACAATTGAATAAACAATTTTCGGTCGGTAATTATTGATAGAAAAAGGCATGAATTTTCAACGCAAAAATAAAAAATAAATAACAAATTTAAAAATCTGAAAAAATTTGAGTATATTATTTAAAACATGCCTCAGGGCATGGCGTTCACGATTTTTTAAAAAATTTATTCTTTTGTTTATAAAAAAATATGAAAAATTACCATTTTCTGAGTCCGACATCCCCTTAAAAGAAAATGTACTGCCAAATCGATATACACATACACACACACACACACACACATAAATATATATATATTTAATTTCCAATCAAATGTATAATGAGAGTCAATTGTTAGGATCGAAGGTACAAAAATACCTGTAACAATATATATACGTTTGACTAACGCGGTGCGTTATATCAAAAGACAAAAAGGATAAAAAATATAACCCGAACAGTTGTCGTATAATGAATGATTTTAAATACTTTATATAAATATACCGTAGTTACGTCTATATCGAATTAAGGGATAATTTTTATTATGCAAGTTGTAAGTTATATCGTTGTTTCCATTTTACACAATGTTCTTCTTCTTCTTCTTCTTCTCCTCCTCTCTCTTTCTCTTTTACTATTTCTCAATTATGCCCAACAATTATGTTTACCGTACCGAAATAAGTTGCGTGTGTGAGATACGCGTGCGGCTCGTCTTCACGAAAAAACCAATGTAAATATTTGAAAAAGGGAAATAAAGGATATATCAAGAAATATTATCATTTTTTTAATAAATTTTATTACATCGTTTTCACACTCACCCGCGCACACACAAACATACATACAATTTTTCATCGTGATCGGTGTTGACATATACATATATATATATACATATATATATATGTCTTTGTATAATTAATTAGAAATAATCGATATTAAATCAATGAGAGAGTAAAGCAAAAACACAGTTGATAAAAATTTCATATCCTTAGTGTACGTAACTATTGCCATTGCCATCATCATAAAAGTGATTTAAGAAGAAAAAAAAAATAATTATACAAAACTAACACCCAGGGATATATATGTATCAAATAGATTTAATTTACCTACGATTTCGTTTCAGTCTATTCACTCGTGAAGGAACAAAAAAAATCAAATGAAAAATCGATACTACGGGGTGTAAAATATATGAACCAAGTTAAACAATCTCTCGAATACAAGGACGTTTTCTTTATTCGTATTTTTTCTTTTCTTTTTGGCCAATACACTTTGGTGTTGCTGTGAAATAATGCTACATAATATACATATATATTATATATGACTTAAAATTAAAAAAAAACGAAAGGATCTTAAAAATAGGGATGCAGTCACCTCAGTAAAAAGTATCGTAATAAATACTTTGAATGAGATAGGTGTATAAGTAAATTTCTATAAAATTGTTGTATATTCGTATATAATATTCTTTTTTTTATATTACCTAATCGCTTATTTTACTTCATTTTTTTTACTTGTTTTTAAATGCCATGACACGTTATAACCAACATATGGACGAAACTTAAATGATAGTATAGATTATATAGATGTATAGTAAAAAATATATGTTGAATTTTTTTTGACAAATTGGATGTGATATTAAAGCAATATTGCACGATCACTGATAAAATTTAGAAAAAAATATTTTTAATATTGGTATATGTGTAACACTATGCGATATAATATTCCTTTGACTCAGGTATTTTTGGGCTTAAATAATTATCTTTTTTAATTTGTATTTAGATATCGATTGACATGAGGTTACCGAGTGAAAGGCGAGCATCGAAGTTATTTTTACAAAGTTTTGAGAATTCGAATGTAGGTGTAGCAGCGATCGCAATTAACATTATGCGTTATAATTTCGGATAATATATTCATTGAGAGATGTGTATGAGTAATTGACTGAAGTAAGTACGAGTGTGAATTTTCATAACTTTGTATAAACAACAAACACATTTGGTGCCGAGTATCCAGATTGTTCTCGCGTGCTCGTGATCAAATAACGCGCGAATCGACGGTAATTTGGCACAAACAGTGCGTAGAGATGGATTTCCTAGAACCGAACAATTTAGAGGAAAAAAAAAGAAAAAAAAGGTCACCCCTTATCTCGACATAAATAATAATCGATCGAATAATTTCATTCTTGATCGCACGTCTCAAAGTCATCGCCAGCATCCTCGGTTTCAAAGTCTTCGTCAGCCGTGGCTTCCTGATACTGCTGGTACTCCGAGACGAGATCGTTCATGTTCGACTCGGCCTCGGTGAATTCCATCTCATCCATACCCTCGCCAGTGTACCAATGCAAGAAAGCTTTCCTTCGGAACATAGCTGTGAATTGCTCGGAGATGCGTTTGAACAATTCTTGGATGGCGGTGGTGTTACCGATGAAAGTCGATGACATTTTCAATCCCTTCGGTGGGATGTCGCACACCGCGGTTTTCACGTTGTTCGGGATCCACTCGACGAAGTAGGAACTATTTTTATTCTGAACGCTGAGCATTTGCTCGTCGACTTCCTTCATCGACATTCGTCCACGGAAGACGGCGGCCACGGTGAGGTAGCGTCCGTGACGTGGATCGCAGGCGGCCATCATGTTCTTGGCATCGAACATCTGCTGGGTGAGTTCTGGTACCGAGAGGGCCGAGTATTGCTGCATCGAGCGAGACGTCAACGGGGCGAAACCCGGCATGAAGAAGTGGAGACGAGGGAACGGCACCATGTTTACGGCCAGTTTCCTGAGATCGGCGTTCAGCTGACCTGGGAAACGGAGACACGTCGTTACGCCGGACATCGTGAGAGACACCAAGTGGTTCAGGTCACCGTACGATGGATTTGAAACCTAAAATTACATTTTTATTAGTTAGAGAATTATGATGAAACAAGAGAGTTCGTTTCAAATATTATCGATATACATCATTTTTATTGACCACCCAGGACTGAACCTGCACTTTTTTTACACGGACATGAGAAATTAACAGGTTGAAAACGGATAATGTATAAATAGATTTAATTTACCTACGATTTCGTTTCAGTCTATTCACTCGTGAAGGAACAAAAAAAATCAAATGAAAAATCGATACTACGGGGTGTAAAATATATGAACCAAGTTAAACAATCTCTCGAATACAAGGACGTTTTCTTTATTCGTATTTTTTCTTTTCTTTTTGGCCAATACACTTTGGTGTTGCTGTGAAATAATGCTACATAATATACATATATATTATATGACTTAAAATTAAAAAAAAACGAAAGGATCTTAAAAATAGGGATGCAGTCACCTCAGTAAAAAGTATCGTAATAAATACTTTGAATGAGATAGGTGTATAAGTAAATTTCTATAAAATTGTTGTATATTCGTATATAATATTCTTTTTTTTATATTACCTAATCGCTTATTTTACTTCATTTTTTTTACTTGTTTTTAAATGCCATGACACGTTATAACCAACATATGGACGAAACTTAAATGATAGTATAGATTATATAGATGTATAGTAAAAAATATATGTTGAATTTTTTTTTGACAAATTGGATGTGATATTAAAGCAATATTGCACGATCACTGATAAAATTTAGAAAAAAATATTTTTAATATTGGTATATGTGTAACACTATGCGATATAATATTCCTTTGACTCAGGTATTTTTGGGCTTAAATAATTATCTTTTTTAATTTGTATTTAGATATCGATTGACATGAGGTTACCGAGTGAAAGGCGAGCATCGAAGTTATTTTTACAAAGTTTTGAGAATTCGAATGTAGGTGTAGCAGCGATCGCAATTAACATTATGCGTTATAATTTCGGATAATATATTCATTGAGAGATGTGTATGAGTAATTGACTGAAGTAAGTACGAGTGTGAATTTTCATAACTTTGTATAAACAACAAACACATTTGGTGCCGAGTATCCAGATTGTTCTCGCGTGCTCGTGATCAAATAACGCGCGAATCGACGGTAATTTGGCACAAACAGTGCGTAGAGATGGATTTCCTAGAACCGAACAATTTAGAGGAAAAAAAAAGAAAAAAAAGGTCACCCCTTATCTCGACATAAATAATAATCGATCGAATAATTTCATTCTTGATCGCACGTCTCAAAGTCATCGCCAGCATCCTCGGTTTCAAAGTCTTCGTCAGCCGTGGCTTCCTGATACTGCTGGTACTCCGAGACGAGATCGTTCATGTTCGACTCGGCCTCGGTGAATTCCATCTCATCCATACCCTCGCCAGTGTACCAATGCAAGAAAGCTTTCCTTCGGAACATAGCTGTGAATTGCTCGGAGATGCGTTTGAACAATTCTTGGATGGCGGTGGTGTTACCGATGAAAGTCGATGACATTTTCAATCCCTTCGGTGGGATGTCGCACACCGCGGTTTTCACGTTGTTCGGGATCCACTCGACGAAGTAGGAACTATTTTTATTCTGAACGCTGAGCATTTGCTCGTCGACTTCCTTCATCGACATTCGTCCACGGAAGACGGCGGCCACGGTGAGGTAGCGTCCGTGACGTGGATCGCAGGCGGCCATCATATTCTTGGCATCGAACATCTGCTGGGTGAGTTCTGGTACCGAGAGGGCCGAGTATTGCTGCATCGAGCGAGACGTCAACGGGGCGAAACCCGGCATGAAGAAGTGGAGACGAGGGAACGGCACCATGTTTACGGCCAGTTTCCTGAGATCGGCGTTCAGCTGACCTGGGAAACGGAGACACGTCGTTACGCCGGACATCGTGAGAGACACCAAGTGGTTCAGGTCACCGTACGATGGATTTGAAACCTAAAATTACATTTTTATTAGTTAGAGAATTATGATGAAACAAGAGAGTTCGTTTCAAATATTATCGATATACATCATTTTTATTGACCACCCAGGACTGAACCTGCACTTTTTTTACACGGACATGAGAAATTAACAGGTTGAAAACGGATAATGTATAAGTACTTTTTTTATCCACAATTTAAGTTAGATTATTAAAATACAAATGAATAGTTGAATATTTTAAACAATTAGTAAAACAATTGGATTTCAGTAAGTCAAATTATATCTATAGCCGTATATGCATCAAACCATATTTTTCTTAAAAAAATCCTTTAGAACAGGGAACATGACATAAATATGTGTCATGCCATCCCCAACCTGTTAATTAATAATACCCAGATGTTCAGCATAGAAACCTTGCATATCTAATGTTATAAAACTTTTCACCAAAATTTGATTATTCTTTACGAAATTGAGGATCAAATTTCACAACACATTTTCCCCAAATGAGGCTGCTTGAAATTTTTGGTCATTTTTAGCAAATAATGTGATAGTTTACATTAATTAATTAGGGAATATTGTACCCAAATTACACAGATATACATATTTTAACGCAAAAATTATATATCTAAAATATTAAATTAAAAATCTGAACAAAATTCACATAAGGATAGCTTAATACGTAAGGGAAAGGGTTTGGTCATTTATTTATGAGTTGAAGAAAATACGTAAACTTTCACTCAAACATCCTTTTTAAATTAGCGATTTAAAATGTGGAAAAACTTCCGAGTCTGACATGTCTTTAAAGGCGAAACTCATAAAATAATACAAAAATAAATAAACTTGGAAAAATTTTGTGCTGATAAATTATTTATTCTTAGTAATGCAAATAAAAAGAAGATTAAATTAAATAGCACTTTCCATTTATAAAGAGTAATAACGAATTTCCCGATTGTTTGTAACAAACAATTAAGCAGCAGATTTAAAACTTCAATTTGTTATACAACAATCTTGAAATACCGGTAGCAAAATTTAAAAGTTTTATCGATTCACCTCTAAAGATATTTAATTTACAGTCGAAAAGGTATAATATAATTTTTATTACTTAATAATGCTTTAGCGTTTCAGCTGATTATAATTGTACAAAATTAATTACTAACTAATTAGGAAGGTGTCTATAGGATAGTACCGTATCTCAAACGGATTGAACCACAATTTTAGGATATACATTTACTTATGCAAAAATGTAATAAAAAACGTAGTAACAAGTAACAAAACTCTATAAATTATGACATTTAATTTTCGCAGAAAATCATAACATAGTATAATATTTACTTAAAATTATATGCTCTTCACCAACAAAAACTATTAAAAAACAAAAATTAAAAATGGAATACCAAAAATTATTAAAAATTTATTATTTATTATTTCTTTTATAACTTTGGAACGAATTAACGCGTTTGAGCCTACCTGTTTCTTAAATTAACGTTACTATTAAACATGAAACTTTGCACAACTATCGACACAAAAGGTCATAATTCTCGTAAACATTAACTTTTATATAAAAATAGTTATTCTCAGTCGACATAACTTTAAGTACGAAAAAATTTGAATTATTAATGGACTTTAACGCGCGTCTCGTTAAACAGATATATATATATATTTTTTTAAATATTATATTAAAAATTATTCAAATGTATATATAATAAAAGGAATGAAGGATGATAATATCGGTGTAGTAACAAACAATGTATCGAATATTTACACTGAGAAAAATTTTTTAGTAAAAATTTTTCTGAGTGTAATAAATCATTTCAATACCGATGAAAAAATTAAAAGTACCTTAAGCGTCCTGAAGCAAATA